>CABHPR010111538.1:0-20284 GCA_902168415.1 Peromyscus melanophrys
CAAGTTGTCTCTGACACTGAACGTCCTTCAGGAACCTGTAGAAAATGCTGTTATGTGGTAAAGGAGTCCTGAGGAAAACTGCTCTGTCCTAGAAACTGGAAAGGCTCTACCTACCAGAGCAGGGAATACTTTGAACTTGGAAGAATGAGTCTTTGGGGATTTCTACCATAGCCTTATTTTATAGCTTTTTTTTTTTTTTAAATATATAGATAAGAGTTTAAAGTAGCCAAAGGTGGTTTTGAACTCATTATGTAGCTGAGGGAGACCTTGAATTTCTTTCCCTTCCTTCCTTCCTTCTTTCTTTCTTCCCTCCTAACCCCAGACAAGGTTTCTCTATGTAGCCCTGGCTGTTCTAGAACTCACTCTGTAGACCAGGCTGGCCTCTCACTCAGACATACATATGCCTCAACTGCCTGAGTGCTGGGATCAAGGATGTGTGCCACCATGCCTGGCTAGGACCTTGAATTTCTGATCCTCCTGCCTCCCAAGTGCTGAGATTATAGCATGCACCACCACACCTGGTTTATGAAATCCTGGGGGTTGAAAGCAGAACTTTGTGCATTTTAGGCAACCCACCAAGCTACCTCATAGTACAATGCTCTAGAACTTTAAAAATGTGAATTCTGAAGTGCCCCTTTAAGAAAATGTGTGCGAACTCTTGCTCACATTGCATAGGCACTGTGGCTGAAAGGAAAACAGACACATCCCTGCTCAAGTGTCCTCACACCAAGGAACCAAGAGGTGATGGTCAGGGAGGAACTGCATCTAGGAAGTTCTGTGGCAAAGGATTAGGGGAGAGGCTGTGGGAGGGTGCACTGGGTGGGCAGGGTAGAGGCTGGGGGGGCACGGGGGAGGCTTCCCACAGATGAGCACTGAGCAGAGGAGGTGAGGAAGTAGGGAAGGAGGGGGCAGGGAAAAGCAGTCCACAGAGTGAGCACAGAGGCTGGGGAAACTCTGGAGCCAACCACGTGATGCTCAGACTTGGTCCTAAGAGAAAGGGAGTGCCGCTGTAATGCTTCAGACAGAGTAGGAAGCATTAGACTCAGGGCTGGAAAATAATCTCTTTGACCCTAGCTTGGAGAGGGCATCCCAGAAGGTCCTGAGTCAGGACATACTATTCCTTCTAATGACCGACTTTCCTTTCTCCTCCACTCAAAGGTGACTCATTCAGAGATAGAAAAGCTGTGGTTCCTATCAGAGAAGGTCGTTCTGGCCTGCCTGGAACCATCAGTAATTGTCAGCACTACTGAGTGGCTGGGACTGGATGATGCAACGTGTATCATTCTAGTTAGAAACAGTCCGGTTACTGTCACAGAACACAATCAGACCTCCTGCCCTAGGGGTTCCTGACTCTCCTTCCTAGGGACCTGGACAAAGGCAGCTTTGGAGTGGCTGATGCATCTCCAGTGATGTCTTTACAGTCCCGCGTTCTTCTGTCTTTCCACAGAAAGGCTCAGCAGCATCCTTCCTTCAGGTACCTTCTCTCACGGTGACTGCAGAATCCTCAGTCTCAGAGCTCACCCCTGCATAACACACATCTGGAGGGAGAGACAGTCTCTTCTAGAGACTCTCTGTCTGCATGTCTCTTAGCCCAGGTGGGCCACAGGCTGTTGCTGACCCCAAACTGTGATAATCCAGTTAATCCAGATAATCCAGACTTGCCCCCTGAACCATACTCAGGAACTGAGACAGACTCCACCCTTGAGGAAGTAGACCGAGGAGGGCCCTGCTGGGGGTCAGTCTACCCAAAGCCTGTGGGCCGCACCAGGTAGAAATGCCTCAGGGAGGAAGAAAGAGGATGAATCTCGGAAGTGCCACCAAGCTGCTCAGCCCAGGATAGTAAGATAGCGGGCTCTGCTATTGCTGAGTTTGGGGGAGACCGTGTGGTGGAACGGGAGGGCTCATGATCAGAACAGATTCTCCATTATTCATTTCAGATAGCAGAGCTTTGTGACCAGGGGCTTTCTCTGGAAGTTTCTGCACCTGGCCCACTATGATTTTGCCCCCAGGTCTCAGGGGAGGATATATCTCACAGCCTTTGGCTTCTGGGACAAAGGTAAAAGGCTTAAGGACACTATTTCCCGGTGTATCCCTTCACAAACGGAAGTACTCATTTTTGACCACAGTGGCTCCAGAGGCCATAATTGTAAGAACTCATATCTGGAACTATAAAAAAAAGGGGGGGGGGGACTTCCCAAGTAGCTCCTGAAGCAAGAATAACCATCAACTCCATGCTGGTCCATGTGTCCCTACAGCTGTGGATTGAGGCTCTTCTCTGAAATAGGCCCTACCCGACCTCAGTTACTTGTCTGAGATCTAATGTCTGAAGGAAACATTTACAAGGAGTGTACTGTATGTGAGGGCTCCTGCTGGGAGGCAAGGTCATTCGGTTACAAATTTGCTTTCTTGGTGCTAGAGAGACAGTTTAGCAGTTAGGAGCACGGGGTGCTCTTCCAGAGGACCAGGGTTCAATTCCCAGCACCCACATGGCAGCTCATAACTGTCTGTAACTCTAGTTCCAGGGGATTCAACACCCTCACACAAACGTGCATGCAGGCAAAACACCAATGCACATAAAATAAAAGTAAATAAATCACCAATTTGCTTTCTTCTGGATGCCTGATCTAGGGAACGAGAATGCAATAGTTCTGCAGAATAGCGTGGGGGCAGGAGGGAGTGTTTCTACTTTCCCACCTCAGGAGGAAAGGCAGAATGGGGTGCACGTGCTAACCAGAGACAGGCCTGCTCAAGCTGTCACCAGATGAGGAACGGGAAGTGACACTAGCTGGCTCTCACTTAAGCCCAGTAGCTTTGCTTTTATAGGCTCCCGAGGATGTGTGTACAGCTGTGGGTAGACTGCTGACAGCCCTGTGGGTGACCTCAAACCAGACGCCATGGTCGCTGAAGGCCGATCAGTAAGAGGAGACCCGGCAAGGGTGGAGCTCATGGGCTCATGGGGGTAGGCTGCAAGACTGCCGAGCAAGGGGTCTCGAAGTCACTAGGCATTGCATTGGCTTTACACTACTGTTTTCCTTCCCTTTGCAAAAAGAAGCCATCAGGGGATCACAGCACAAATCACCTACTGGAGATACCAGACATTTCTAAAAGGGGCTGTTGTGTGCAACCAATTTCATGAGAGCCGCTCCTTCGAAATGCTGAAAAGCCA
The DNA here is from genome assembly GCA_902168415.1 of Peromyscus melanophrys. Classification (NCBI taxonomy): domain Eukaryota; kingdom Metazoa; phylum Chordata; class Mammalia; order Rodentia; family Cricetidae; genus Peromyscus; species Peromyscus melanophrys. The sequence continues at coordinate 3,167 of CABHPR010111538.1, forward strand.
TAAATCAACGAGCCTAATGGATTTTGTCCTGTCTATTCAATATCTTCCAGGGCATTGAGTTCAGAATGTAATGCATTAAGGAGGTGTATGTGTGTGTGGGGGTAGGGTGGGGGGAATAAAACTTTCTAGCAAACCATGCTAGCCTGAATATTTTCAAAGTGAATGCGCTACCTAAAAGCTTTCCATTTTCCTTGGTACAAGGCCATGGCCACTTCTCTTACTGGCCCCTCCATCACACTCTTACAGCTTGTCTCTTAGGAGTACAGAGAGAACATGAGCAGGAGCCTAGGCCTGGCACTCCAGCTTTGTGGCCTCAGGCCAAAAACAGCAGTTTTGAGCTAGAGTGCTTGTCTCCGTACACTGAACACAGGGCTCTTTCAACTTTTTACTAGCATATATTAATTGTACGATATATTGCATTTTCCATAGATGTGTATAGCATACTTAGATCACGTTCCTTTGACGTAGGGCTTTTGTAATTGCAAATAAGAAAGGTTACAATAACCGGGAAGCCTGTCTTGGAGCAATCGCTTCACACCTGGCATCCCTCACAGATGGTAGCTTCCAATTTGGTTCCCTTGCTCCCTCATCCATTGATTCCTGAGGTCTGGATTAAAGGGCAGGAGCTTTGTACCTGTGATTGGGACAGAAACTATGAAGGAGTCTCTCTGCCTCATTAAACAGCCAATCCCAGGATGACCCACCTCATTGCAGAGATAGGGAAGGAGGGCGAGCATCCCTCCAGCTTGGACTAGGGAGGGGCCCCAGCATCCTGGCAACTTTTGTTTTTTTCTTTTAAGGGAATGGCTGGCTGCTGTGTTGACTTGGAGGAACTATTTTTCAGGACAAAGGCAGAGTCTCTCTCTTCCTGCCTGGAGCATCGGAGCCTCCCTGAGAGCATGGGTCAGGGTAGCTCTGTTCCCAGGTCCACCCATCTGGTCATGAGGGTTGCTCTCATCATCTGTTTGGGAAACTCAGCTTGGAAAACAAAACCATCATGCAAGATTTCTTCATCCTGTGGCTTTCGAGCCATCAAGTTGCTCATAAATTTGATGTAATTTGAGCTTTTCTTGCAGGCATCACATGGCAAGGGCTCGTAAGAGCTGGCTAGACTCAGCTGGACTCCCAGCTTTTAGACTGTCTTTGTTTCTTTTGTTGGTGCTTATAGGTCATTGATACAAAACCTTTAAAAGGGGAATAAAAACAGACAGATAAAACTAATATCCTTTATGTCAGTCAATAGCTCAGGGCTTAGAAGGACTCTTAATTCAAGAGTACCCCGCACTGGGACAGTGGCTAAGCGAAAAGCATTATGAAGAGAAAGCATTTGCTTACTGCCTCGGGTTCCTTCCACAATCAGACATATGGAGTGTGAACACTCATTTTCTTTACCTTGGACTACAGGGTAAGACCTAAATGAAACTTTATTTGTGACCTGCTGAGCCAGAGTCAAGGCTCTGGCATTTGTGGTATCTCAGACATGGAGAATGACACATAGTGATCTTTCTGGGGTGACCTCAGATCCTTCTGAACCCGTCTTTCTAGGTAGTTAATAATACTCTGCCCACACTTGCCTGTCACTCCGCTATAGCTCCTGTTCTTCTCTGAGTCCGGACCAGGAAGACAGAGAGTAGAATTGATCATCCAGCCATCGCCCCAGAGGTTAGGGGACTACCTGAAGTTAGGGTGCTGTGGGATGTTCTGTATGTTAAATGTTTTGCTCTGATTGGTTAATAAATAAAACACTGATTGGCCAGTAGCCAGGCAGGAAGTATAGGTGGGACAAGCACAGAAGAGAATTCTGGGAACAGGAAGGCTGAGTTAGAGAGATGCTGCCAGCCACTGCCATGAAAAGTGAGATGTAAGGTACCGGTAAGCCACGAGCCACATGGCAACTTATAGACTAATAGATATGGGTTAATTTAAGATATAAGAACAGCTAGCAAGAAGCCTGAGCCATTAGGCAAAACAGTTTAAAAAATATAAGCGTCTGAGTGATTATTTTATAAGTGGGCTGTCAGACTGCTGGGGCTTGTTGGGACCTGGAGAGAAAACTCTAGCTACATTAGGGTGCACCTCCACAGCCACCTGTGGGAACAAAGGACCTCCCTGTCATTTTAAAGAAGGCAAAAGAGGCACACGATCCAACCAGAAAAGACCCCAGCATGGGGGAGGAGAGGTGGACATGAAGTCCCACCACTAACCAGGGACCCACTGGCATTTGATTGTGGCTGGGTGAGAGAAAGTCACTTTTCTTCAATGGAGTGGCATTTTCCGTATTGACTGCCCTCCAGGGCAGGCAGTTGGTCCACACAAACTGGACTCCATGTTGTTGTTGTTTGTTTGTTTGTTTAAAGAGAGGGCAGAGGAGAGAACATAAAGGTGGGTGGGTATGAAGGTGGGGAGGATCTGAGAAGAGCTGGGGGATGATATTGAATATGATTAAAACATATCATATGAAATTCTCCAAAAGGAAACAAAAACAGAAGAGGAGGAGGAGGAAGTAGAGAAGCAGCGGCAGCTGCCACCCAGAGAAGGAAATGGCTAATACCAGCTATACAGGGCAACAACAGGAGCAGTATTCAATAGACTTCCCGTCCTGCCCTGGGGACAGGGCTAGCAGACCTGACCAGTCAGGTCAAGTCTGCCCAACATCTACAAGCCCTGGGGGAGCAGAATGCTTCTGACCGCCTCTAACTTCCTTAATGTTGACAACAGAAGAATCATAAGCTGCTGCTTTGGGAACTCCAAGGAAAGGCAGAGGTCCATCTAAGGACTTGGCTGGATGACAAATGGTTTGAACTGTCCCCAAGGGTTTACTTGTAGTCTAGTGGGATAACTAACAGCTCACACATGCCTAACATTTGGGGGACCTTTGAGGGGCAGAGCATCACACAATCAATCTCATCTCTGTCATGCCTTGAGCCGCTGATGCCATTTTAAAGATGGAAAAGGCAAGGCTGGCCCATTTAAGGTCATGAAGATGATGTGTACTCAAAACAGCCTGGTATTAAGTGCTGTGTGGGCTCAACACCCACATTCTTAACACTTGTTCAGGCTTCTCAACGCCAAAGACTTTGCTCTTGGTGAACTCATATTTTTCTGGAAAGCCAGAAAGAAGAAAGACCACCCTGGAAAATTCTGAAAGATAATTAGGAAGTCCTATTTCTTCCTACTGGTAAGTCTGGGGCCAGGTGTGGGCATCAGAGGGGAGCCAGACTCTGCAGGAAGGAGACACATGTAACTTGGCCCCCTCTTTGGTGGCTGTCAAGTGTTTGTACACGAGATGCAATGGTCTTCTGTGGGACTGAGTTGTGTCCCCTGGCATTTGTAGGTTGAAGCACCACCCCCATGTGACTATCCTTAGAGACAAGGCCTTTAAGAAGGCAGTAACTCTTAAAATGCCAGAATTCGGAACACCTCCTCACGTTTCTCTTTAAAAACAATGTATTTCTTTAAAGACTTCCATCATTTTCCCTGGAAAATTAGGAGCATGAAAACCCCTTACCTCTTTAATGCCTCCTAATCTCCTGTATTTCTACATACGTTAAATTTAACAGCGTTAAAGGCAAAGCAAAGTATAACCAATATACTGCTTTTCTTTTTTTTGATCTAACGTTGTTGTCTGGGTCTTTAAGAGAATTAGCCTTATGTTTACAAAAATTTCTTCTGCCAACCCCTCTCCATCTTCCTACAACTTGCTCAGTTTCTTGCTGAGCAAAATTAAGTTAAATAAAAAGTCCCCCCCACACACACCCCATGTTGTACACATGGGCATGCAGGTGTGCTGGCCTGTGCAGGCACATATGGAAGTCAGAGGTTGACATTGGATTCTTCCTCAATCACGTCTCCACCTTAGGCTTTGAGACAGGGTCTCTCTCACTGAACCTGGAAATCCTCCCATTTTGTCTACACTGGCTGGTCACTGAACCCTAGGAATCTGCCTGCCTGTCTCAGCTCCCCCACCCACCCCAGTACTGGGGTTATAGGTTTGAACCACGCATGGGTGCTGGGGGTCTGAGTCCATGTTGTCGTCGCACTGATATTCCTGGCCCCAGTAAACACCAGATTGTAAGAAGTGCTAAACCTGGAATGTTTTATGGCTCCCGTCACCCTCAGGTAATACATGCATAGTAGTACAGAAAGGGACTTTGTGTCTGCACCACAGCTTAGAACAGTGGTGCTCAACCTTCCTAATGCTGCAGCCCTTTAATACAGTTCCTCATAGTGTGCTGACCCCTAACCATAAAATTACTCTTGTTGCTATTGCAGTTTTGCTACTGTGATGAATCATAATGTAAATACCTGATATGCAGGATATCTGATATGTCATCCCAGTGAAAGGATCATTCAACCCTTGAAGGGGTCATGACCCACAGGTTGAGAAACACTGGCTTAGCGGCCCTCCCTCAGAACACAGTCCAGGAGCCACTGTCTGCCTGGACAAGTACAAAAACCACTCTTGATTCGGCTATCAACTGTTGTTGGTTTTCCTCTGTCTCTGTCCTGGATCTCACTCTGTAACCAGGCTGGCTCTGTCTCCCGAGTGCTGGGATTAAAGGTGTGCACCACCACTGCCTGGGGTAAGTGTGTAGCTGGCCCCTGATGTCCTCCTCCTCCTCTGGTTCTCCTTGATCTCACCTCCCATATTTCTCCTCTGTATAGTCTCTTTGCCTGCTAGCCCCGCCTATCCTTTCTCCTACCTTGCTATTGGCCAGTTCTTTAGTAGACCTTCAGGTGTTTTAGACAGGCACAGTAACACAGCATCACAGAGTTAAACAAATGCAACATAAACAAAAGTAACACACCTTAAAGTAATATTCTACAACAATCAACTGTAAGATGGGGGCTCCCAGAACCATCCTGAGCTTTGAGTACTTACTAGAAAGACTTGCAGGGCTCAGGAAAGCCCAACTCACAGATTTACTGAAGTGGAAGGATCCAATTAAGTCAACAGAGGCAGAGGTGGGTGGGACAGGTTCTGTAAGAACAGCCCCAACCTTTCTGATCTCTCCCAGGAGGGCCGTACCCATCTATCCCAGGAACACCACTAAGTGGGAAGCTCACCCATTCTCTAGTCCAGGGTTTTGACTGGTAGTCTTTGTATAGACATGGTGACCATCTCTCGGTTGACCTCTATCCCCTCCTGAGAGGAGTTGATACCAAACGGCTCAATGCCCTCAGGTAAGATACTCTCATCAGCCAGAACTTACCAGAGCTTAGAGATTTCCTCTTAGAGCTAAGGGCAGAGGCCAGACCCCTGTTTGGTGAGGGTGATCTTTGAGTGGACAGAGGTACTAAGTGTCTCATGGGGACTGGTGCCGGCCATGAACTGTTTCTGTGCTAGGATGAGGTAAATATAGACACTGATGCACACATTTGGAAACTTCTGGTAGCAGTTAGGTGGGGGTACTGTGTGTCAGGTGATCTCATCATGGAGTAACATGGCTTTTCTTCTGTTTTCCTATTTTTGTTTTTCCAGTAGTTTCTTTTAGCCATGGTTTAGTGGTTAAGAACACTTGATGATCTTGCAAAGGATCCAGGTTTGGCTCCTGGCACTCATGTGGCAACTCACAATCATCTGTAACTTTAGTTTCAGGGGAGCCAATGCCCTCTTCGGGCCTCTGAGAGCACCAGGCACACACATGATACACAGACATTCATGCAGGCAAAACACCCACACACATAAAACAAAAATAAAAACAAATAGAGTCATGTGCCACGGAGGGGATATTTCTTAGAAAGTAGAAACTGCTTTTGTTTGATGACGGTTGGGCAGTCACTGGCCTTGGCTCTGTGCCCACTCTCTCTACAGGTTCCGAAGCCCTTCTGCTTGGTGTGGTTTGGATCTTGATTGATCCAAGGCCATGTGCTGCTAAGGACTTGCTCACCAGCCTGGTGGCATTGGGAAGTGGCAGAATTTTGTAGAGTTGTGGTACAATGGAGGGAAGCTAGGTCATGGGGGTGTACCCCTGAAGGATATGGGACCCTGACCCCTCCTTACGATGGAGGGAAGCTAGGTCATGGGGTGCACCCTGAAGGATATGGGACCCTGACCCCTTCCTCTTTCATTTCACTACTTGATCACCTTGAGGTAGGCAGCCTTGCCCCACCGCATGCTCTGTTCTACTGTGTTCTGCTTTGCCAGAGGTCTGGAAACATTGGAGCCAAATGACCACAGTCTGAGCCTTGGAAACTATGAGCTTAAACAAGTCTTCTCTCTTTATAGGTGGATCCACTGGTTTCCAGGGTCCCTTTTTGTAATATGAGGTAGGGTGGACAGATTAGATCAGTATTTTTTAAAAGTTTATTTTAGAGATTGATTAGAAAATGCTTATGTTATGGCCCAGTTCATTCTCACATAGGCAATCAATGCCTCCTCTTCTAACCTTTCTAGTGTAACTTATTCCACCTGACAGGAAGATTATAGTCTGGACCGTTAAGCAGATGTTCTGACCCACCCAGTAAGGATACTTAGGTGGGAAAACTGGAGATGGTCTTAGAGGAACGTTGGGCAAGATTTCTGTATGTCTTCTGCTGGGGCTGGGGTGAGCCAACAATCATTAGCAGGCTTGCAGGAGTTGGCTGGGGTGAGTTCTCCAGACTGTTGACTTGCTTATACCAATTATTCTTTTCATGAATATGTTACTCAGGGAGTCCCTCCTACCTTTATATCTTAGAGTGAAAATCCACAACTGCTTAAAATCCCACATACTCATGGGAGTGCTCTCTGCTAACCGCCACTGTCTCTCTGTCAAGGAGGTGGCAAGTTTGTGATGGACCTGTAACTCTCCATCCTTCCCCCTTCCTTGGTCTGTGCCTGAATCTCACTTGAGAGCATCCTGGACTTGCAGTGACTTCATGGTCTTGTCCTAGCCTCGTGGACTACCTACCTACTTCCTGGTTCCCTGCTGTGGAGTATCTCAGCATCCCAGTGACAGGCAGATCACTCCCGGTGCCTCCTGGTGCCTTATGTGAACTCACTCGATGCTTATATATATCACTGATTATTTATTGTAGTTCCACTAGTTACCATGGGTTCTAGAAAAGGATGTAGATTCTGCTTGGTTTGTTTTTAAAGGAAATGAAGGGAAAAAAAAATTTCTACTGGTTCCTCTTCTGGAAAAATCACAGCTTCCTACCCATCGCAGAAAGAATTAGCCTCTTTATGGCGGCAATGGGGACTGAAGAAAAGTCCCGAGGGAGACTTAAGTCACAAATGTCATGGTGGGGAATGAGTGGGGAATCTTGACAGAATCAAGCACCAGCCCTGGCCTTTCACAAGATAGGACATGTAAACACCAGCCCAGGCAGCTGCAAACTCACACTCCCAGTCCTGAAGATGAAGAGTCCCATGGACAGTAGGGAGTAACAGATCCCAGCTGGGCTGACATGTCTAGAGGGGACCTGGTTCCCTTTGCAGGGTGCCTGATTGATACACCGTGTAGCACAGGAGGTGGGGGTGCATCCTTGGGGAGAAGAGAAAGACAGAGACCCAAACCAGCATGGCGTGAACTTGAACTGGTGACTGTGTATCACAAAGAGGCTCTTCAAGTTCACACTGTCAGCTCCTTTCCAGCATGTTCTGGGATAGGTCTCATCACTCACATTTGTATTCAGGGAGGGAGCATCCATGGATAGGGTCTTGCTGGGGCTTCAACTTGATCTGAGCTTGGGTACATGAAGAATCCTACCTGGCATTTCAATGAGAACGGGGTTAGAACAATCTTTGGTGGCTTCTGAACCCATCTGGTCTCCTTACCTCCAGAAAGCATGTTTTTGTAGATCAGCTGCCAGGCTGACTTAACAAATTAATTACATTCCAATCCACAGACTAGATCCCAATCAGAAAACACAGGGGCCGCAGACAGATAGGCTTGCCAACGAGATTTCTCAAAATAGATAAAAACAACTTCTGCACTGTCTTCTTTTCCAGAGTGGGAGAGGGGAGGGGAGTGAGGGCCAGGCTTACTCTAGCAAGCAGGAGAGAAGCATCGGTGGGTGAATGCAGAGCTTGCTGACAGAGAGGAGAATGAGTGCCAAGCTGGAAGGCCTTGGTTTGTTGTTGTTTTTTCTTTTTTCACTAAATACGGGGGCAAGGTGACCTCCTGAGCACTCAGTTCCTCCTTCTTCCTTGCCAACAGAATCTCAAGATCTGGGGTAAAAATGTGCTCAGTGAAAACCTATTCCCTGGTTTCTTGTTCGGCCAGGAGTGGTCATGTGAGTTCACACTGATCATGGAGAAAGCAGGGACCTCTGGGAGCACTCTATCAGGGAGCAGGCGCCTTCCCTTAACTCTTCTTCCTGGAATGTGGCTTTGATGCTGGAACCACAGGGCCTGTCTTGTGACCATGAAATGACCATTGGAACGAAAGCCACTTTTTTTTTTTTTTTTTTTTTTTTTTGCTTTTCGAGACAGGGTTTCTCTGTGTATTTTTGGTGCCTGTCCTGGATCTCACTCTGTAGATCTGGCTGGCCTCGAACTCACAGAGATCCACCTGGCTCTGCCTCCTGAGTGCTGGGATTAAAGGCGTGCGCCACCACTGCCTGGCCTGAAAGCCACTTTTAAGAAAGGCAGAATGGAAATGGAAGGTCTGTACCTGCACTAACAACATCACACTGACTCTTCATTGCCTGTCTCTGTGCTTATTTTGCAGGATGGAGAGGAGAGCTTATTTTCTAAGTCATTACTATTTGGGCGTGCGCGCACGCGCGCGCGCGCGCACACACACACACACACACACACACATGTATACACACACACATACATTGTTTTAACCAGTAGCCAAACATGATTCCTATCTGCCATTGTTGAGGGCTGGAGGATGCAGATGTGGAGGAGTGAGCATCTGTGAGGGGTTGGGGATGGGGATGGATTTCTGCATCATTGCTCTCCAGTTGTTTCTAAATGAAAAAGCTGAGACTCAAGGCTTTAGGAAAGCCACTTTCTTATCAGATGGGGCACACAAAAACAGAGCTTGTATGTTGATCTTTTTCTTCCTACTCCTTCTTGGTGTAGACACTCTCTTTCTCATAAAGACTGAAGTTTATATTTTATGTCAAAAAATTGGCAGTTTTTAATGAAAGGAGAAACATGCTTTTTAATTCATTTAAGGTAATAAGATCAGTCCTCTATGCACTGATTAGCTCATGGCAGGCTCTTAAAGCACATAGCTCTCTGAAAACATGAAAAGCTAAGGCCACCATAGGCTATGGATGGCAAGGCCACCACTGCCCAGAGTCAGAGCTTTGAGTCTATTAAGAGTTTTAAGTTCCTTAATTTTTTTTCATGACAAAATGTTTGACTATCATGAAATATATAGTCATGGTGCTCTGAACAAAAGGTTAACAAGACTTAAGCCTTCTTGTTCTTTTTTTCTGGAGCCTAAGCAAGATATCTTATTTATCTAGAATTATTCATTTATCTAGAATTTCAAGGCATGTCTACTTGGCTCTGTCCTGAGGACTCTTTTATCCTCTCCAAGAAGTAAAATAGCCAGACAAACTATAAGTTGTTAATTCATACCTCTGTCATGAGTTTAAGAATTCATCAACCAATAGAAAAAAAATCTTTGCAATAACACAAGAGATGTGTGTGTCTTCCAGTCCATTCTGGATACAATTCCCAGGGTCTATGAGCAAACACACACACACATACACACACATACTCACATACACACATACATATACACACACATACACACACATACACACACATACACACACACACTCCTTCAAGTTGAAGCCATTTATCTAGTTACGTAGCTGCAAACACAGTTGCTGTAAAAGAATCTAATCTTCCATCTTCCAGTTATTAATGGTCAGATTAATATGCCAAGCAGTTCTTTTTGAAAATTCGCTGGGCCATATCAGAGTCACATCCCATGGCGGTAGAGGATTTATCAACTATTTGTATGTGATGGGTACTTGAGAGAAAAGCACACATCACTTACTATTTCAGTGAACACTTACGGAGAGGACGGAGGGATAGGAGAGACAGGCAAGGGGAGCAGAGAGGAAGTGGAGAGAGGGGAGACATTTGAGCAGGGGGAAGGTTTATGTACAGAACAAGTGGGTTAGGGAACTAATCAGAAAAGGCAAGGAAGAGGGAGAGAAATGGGGGAAGGGGGAGCTGGATTTCAGGACATAATCCAGAGAATTATATGAGCTAACATGGAAAACAGCAGATGATGTCCTATAGACAGACCTCCAGAATAGGTGAAGGAGACCACGGGAAATTAAAATTCATCTATAGTGCTTTTCCTCTTGGATAAGAATATGGTAGGTTCCCACAACCCAAGCATTTAATGCAAAAACATAATTATCAATTTAATTTAGACTCAGTTTCAGAATAGTTTTGAGGTATTAGCTAGAACATACATCCAACATTATTTCCTTTGTTTCTCCTTTTACTTGATGAACTCAGTGTGCTGAAGAGTGTCCTGGTGTGGACGGATACACAGTGACTCCCTTGGGAAAGGTCTGACATCATATCCAGGTAGACCCCTGACACCTGCGAATGAACTCCAACCTGAAGCCACGGCTGGGAAGCAGGTGCTTCAGGCCCAAAGAGGATGGTGGGGAGGCTGGGCTCTGAACTGGAACATGTATAAGTCTGGGCTGGAGAGGCCCCTGAAGCCTTTGAAAGGTTCCATCTCAGCTATTCCTGGAAATGTCACCCAGTCCCACCCCCAGGACACCTGCTGCAACTTTGGTACATTCATTTCTTGCTGTTGGTCTAGAGAGGGTCCAGGCCCAGGGTGTGAAGCACAGCAAGGTTAACCCACTCAGGTCTTAGTGAAACATGGCTTGCAGAATGGAGCCTGTATCTTGTTTTGCAGTTGAATGCTGCACCTCTGAATGTCCTTATACCTTGTCTGAACCCATCAGTGACCCCGGATGATACAGGCAAAGTCTTAACAGACTCGGAGGTGGGGGTCGTTCTGAGACTTGCTGAGTGGGAAGAGGTAAATGGCACTTTGCTGGCTCAGGGCAGGATACAGCAGATAGCTGAACAATCACATCCAAAGCTGGAATGAACAGTTTTCAAGTGGGCACAGCACAACTGCTGATTGCTCCTGGCCCAGACTGGCACGTCATCCTGTCTGCTTGGAAAGCAGGTCTGGACCAGGGTGCTCCAGCTAAATCCAACCTTCAGGTGCTTGAGAGGCCTATGGTCTCTGGAGCATTCCTGGGAGAATGGGAGGCAGATGAAATTGTACCCCCCCACGTGTGTTAATGGCCCAAGCCTTAATAGCATAGTAAAATATTCATCTTATTTTTTTCTAGCTATCAGTCAATCGATTGCTAACTCTCTAGAATCATTTAGAAATGTCAAGGTCTACTCAGCCACACTAGATGGATCCAGTTAATGGGAAACACAGATCACTCACCTCCCTGGGTGATGCCCTGCCCCCCCATCACTGAATCGGGAGCCCCGAGAGCCCAGTCACTTATTTCCGAGAAACAGAGGAAAAGGCTGTGGACATTTTGTGGGCTTTACAATTTCAGTTGTTTTAGTGAACTGTCTCATTCAAGTTAACCTCTCCCTTGACCCTGAATAGTCTTGATTAATCTTTACCAAGCTCCCCAAACCTCTATTTGATAAATGGTGCCACATATGTATAGAGGATGGGGTTAGAACAGGGTAACTGATAAGTATATTTGTTTCTCAGTTTCCTTAGGGGACTAGGTCTAGAGGCCCATGGCAACCCCAATCTATGGATATCCGGGTGTCTTATATAATACTGCACAGGCATATAGAGCATGCACACACCCTTCTGCAGATATTGAATCATCTCTAGGTGATTTATATCTAACACAGTGTAGTGCTATGGAATAGTATTTAGGGGCTATGCCAGGGAAAAGAGTCCACACAATTCAGTATAGATAGCCTGCCCCCCAGTATTTTCAGTTCATGGTTGATTGAATCCATAGATGAAGAGGAGGAGACGGGGGGGGGGGCAACTGTATTAAGGGACTTATCTGTCCTGTTATCACTGCTTCTTGGAATTTTTTGAATGGAGCTGTTGGAAGAGGGGCTGGTCACAGGAAATTGGCAACAATTATATTGGGATGTCAGGAATGGCAGGGCTCTAAAGATAAGCCCCCGCCCCCTGACTCCATAGAAACTGGGAAAAGACCAGGCCACACTTGATTCCAGGGTGAGGGTGAGCCAGGATTTCCTTTCTCATCACCCTAGCCCTCTTTGGGGACAGGTGGGACGCAGGGGTGGTTGAGAAGGTGTAAAAGGGTCCTGTGGGGGGTCACTTTGTTCACAGGTGGAGCATTTGACTGTGGGGGGGGGGGTTGTGTAAGAAAAGTTCTGTCCTAAATTACAAATAATTAGGGGGTCCAGAAAACTACAAAACAAAAATTGGCTACATATAATTCACCTTCCATTTCTATACCGCCATGGAGTATAATAGCAAAGGTGACTTAAAGGTGTCACAAGGAAGACATCTGCAGCCATTTTCAGCATGACTGTGTCGTGACCTGATCGGAACCGGCTCTGTCCTGAGGAAAACTATCTCCACTTTCTTGTATTAATGAGAAACGCACCTTGCTTTCAGATGGTCACAAGGCTCTGTGGATTTGACATCGGATGTGGGAGCTGGAAAAGGAGACTGGAGAGCGAGTGTTGGAGAACTTCTTGCAGCTGCTTCCTAGTCTGGCTCCCTAAAATGCTGCTCCCTTCCAGATGACAGATGGAGTGAAGTAGCCATCTTATCACTATCCTTGTGCGTGTTCAGCCTAGAGCATGAACTATGTGACCTCAGGTTCGGCATAGGGCCAGAGCATCGCTTCCTGAGGACCCCGAAGTGTGCCTATGAGGTTCTGCAACATTCCAACATCACATGGAGCTGAGGAGACAGCCAGACAACATCCCTTCTCCTGGGTACCCTTCCCTTCACCTACTACACATACTAGCTGCGTGGGTGGCTGGAAGTGCAGAGCAAACCCTGATGAGCCTGTCTTAAAAACAGATCGCGAAGGGCAGGGTGTCGAGGGCTGGGGTCTATTGGCAAGCTCAGCTGGCATCTAAGAAGCCACCCTGCAATCCCACAATCCAAAGATCTGAATTTTGATTGTGCTGAATTATTCCTTACCAGAGATAATGTAAACAAACAAGTGACTATTTGCATATAAGCTGTTAAGGACAACTGTATACAGATCAAAAAAATAACAGAGGAGTCATTTTATTGGCTGTCCACAGGAAGTTCATCACACAGGAGGCGAGGACTGCCGAACGGTGGTGGCGGCACAATACAACACCCCATCTAAGCACTGACAGAAGGTTAAATGTCTGCTTGGGGCAGGACGGACCCATAGCCCTCTGCGGCAGGGGACGTCCATCCGCATACAGCTAAGTCCACCGCAGGATGGCGTCGCCCATTGGGCTCAGTCTGTCTCTCTGGAAAGTTTCACAAGATTAAAAAGAATGAGAGGAAGTAAAACAGAGGAAGCAGCATTTCTTCTGGAATACCACCACTGGAACACATGTGTGGCATGCAAACCCGTGTCTGGTCGGCTTTTCCCTTTAGGATTTTTTGTTTTGTTTTGTTTTGACGAACAAATGAAATGGCGGGTCGATTTCAATTAGTAGCGTTACATTAAGTGCAATTTCAGTCTGGCCACCAGTATCGAGAAAACCTTCCTTGTGTCTGTCCCAAGAGTAGCCGACAGAGGGTGCTGCATCCACGCAGCCTCTTCCAATTCCAGGCTCCTCCTACGGAGGAGGGTCCTCCTTCTCCTGGCCCACCCGGCAGATTCCAAACAAAATGGCCATGTCCACTGTTTTTTTTTGTTTGTCACCTGTGTCCCAGGGCTGCCCATGCAGGTCACACGGAGCTGAGCTTTACCAAGCCCCGCACCGAGTCTTCGTGCAGAGAGTCCTGGCTGGCCAGGCCCAGCAAATGCATGGTACGGCTGTGTGCCAAGGGACTGCCTGCCCCCAGCATCCTTGGCGGTGAGGGTGCCTCGTCTGGGGTCAGAAACTGGTGGCCCCCGTGTTCGTCCTTCAGGGGCATAATGTCCGAGAGCGTGGCCTCGGTGGCAAGGTTGGGCATGGAGGAGGGTGGCGTGGGCTGACCCAGCGTCAGGCTAGCACACGGGGTGCCCAAGCCTGGCTTCCCAGGCATATGCAGCTCTTCGCTGGTGAGGCTGGGCTCGCTCTGAAGCAGAGGAGTGGCTGCGGCCTGTAAAACGAATTTGGTGCTCTGAATGCATTGGTCTTGGTCGCACTGGAGAGCAGCGGGAGCCAGCAAAGAGAAGGTAGAGAGGAGGCAGGGAAGGGAGAGGGTGAGACAGGGGAGGGTGGGTGTGGGAGAAGAGAAACTGTTAGTGACTTGTCAGTAAGGCAGAGGCAAGGAGCAGACACCCCGAGAAATCCTAGCACATAACACGTACAGATTTGAGTGGCCAGATAAAGTGCTCTGATGGTCAGGCACTCACCGGTGGCCTCCAGGGTGCAACATCAGCTATAAGCTATGATACTCATTCCAAACTTAAAGGATGCCATTTACAAATAATCCCAGCAAAGAGCCACAGGATTTTCCCACCCTCAGCAGTAGAGAACATTGCCTCTTGTAGGTTGAGACCTTTGGTTTTTGTGTATAGATTTGTAATGTAATATGCATGCAAATGTGTATACATCTGTGTGCGTGTGTTTGTATGTGCACCTGTGTGTGTGTGTGTGCGTGTGTGTGTGTGCGTGTGTGTGCGCGCGCGTGTGTGTGTGTGTGTGTGTGTGTAGATGTCGAAATCAGGTATCTTCCCCTATAGTTTATATAGTGAGGTAGAGTCTCTCATTTGAATCCAGAATGTACCAGTTTGATTAGTCTAGCTGGCCATCTTACTCCAGGTACCGATTTCTGCCTCCTGTGTGCTGGGTATAGGTGGGTGATGTCACACAGTGGTGAGACACATTTCTAGTTTGTGGGATGAGGATCCTGGTTGCTTGGCCCACCCTGGCTTAAAAGTGCGTAGAAGCCTGAGAACAGCCAGAAGACACTGCACAGAACTTGGGGATCGCAAACCCCATCCTGCTCAGAGCCTCACAGTAGAGTCAGAAAGCAGCTTTACCACAGCCAGGAGGAGGAATGAGTGTGGATCTTGGGTCAGATCACTAGCTGATGCCCACTCCGGGGAGCAAGTGTACTTCCTTTCTTTAAATAGAAGGAATGTAAGGCACACAGGGGCTGGGGGGCTTACTCAAGACCTCCTAACTAGATGGATCTGGTGTTTGAAGCTGGGGTCCTTTGACTGCAAATCAACAACTACTATATACGATACTTAGTAAATATTGGCTTTACTTGGCTCAGTATTCCCTGATTTTTTTTAAGTCACGACAGAACCACATACTAACCACCCTGTTACTGCCAACAGGTACAACCAGATGTGCCATGCCATTCTGTACTGGTAACCCAGAAGCAGCCAACAGGAACATGTACAAAACAGCCTTAATGGGGCAGTGAGAATAACTGCCTGAGCTTGCAAATCTCCACTTCATTCCCTGGTATGTGTGCACCCTTCCAAGAGCACGCCTTTCTCAAGTTCCCTACTCTGTCTACTTCAGAAAAGATGGTGGACATCAAGGAACCTCCATATGGAGTTTGCTTTCTTTATGGCAAAAGCTAGGCATTTGGGCAAAGAAACTGCCCTTGCCCCAATTGCTGACATTATACTGTCCAAACTGGACCAGCAGGATGAAAAAAATAAATAAAAGCAACTGCCAAACTTTGCCAAGACAAGCTAGGACAGCCCTTCAGAATTTCCTGCTGCTCAGAAATGTCTGTCAGATATACTAGGCCTGTAGGACAAAGATGGATGCCCCAACGTTACAGAACTTTGGGTGACTGTTCAGACAGCCAGATGACCCTGTTGTTAGGGAACATTTCAACCTTCTGGGGTCTTTGATGGAGTTGAAGACTAGATAGTCATAGTTAAAGTTTTCCTTGGTTATGATAAAAGATAAATTAGGTATAAAACTTTAAAGTCACGAAGATTAAATAGAATATTTTCTCTAATTTTGCCAAATACAAATGGACTGGATATTGTAACTGTAATTCCTGCTTGATAACTGTTTTTGTTGTATATAATTTTACTATGTTAAAGTTAAAACCTTCCTTTTTTAATTAGACAAAAAGGGGGAAATGTGGAATATTCCTTTATACTGTGTGAATATATGTCTCCATAATTGGTTTAATAAACAAGCTGACTGGCCAATAGCTGAACAGGATAAGGTTAGGCAGGAGAGCCAAACTGAGAATGCTGGGAGGAAGAAGGGTAAAGTCAGGAGTGGTAGAGAGAAGCAAGATGGGTACGCTATATTGAGAAAAGGTACCAAGCCACAAGGTAAAGCATAGATAAGAAATATGGGTTAATTTGAATGTAAGAGTTAGCTAGTAACAAGTCTGAGCTATTGGCCGAGCATTTATAGTTAATGTTAAGCCTCTGAGTGGTTATTTGGGGGCTGCTATGGGACAGAAACTCCTGCTTACAAATGAGAAGGTTGAGGCTCCAAGGAGTTGGCAGGTATTAGAAGTTTAAAGCCCCTGGCTTCAGGGATAGAGTAGAGCTCAAAGGGGAGCTCTGGGCGGTGATATAGCCTTGGGGGCGGGGAGTCTTGTTTCATCCCAGTCAATGGAATCTCAAAGAAACCAGGAGGAGGGGATGTGAAGCTACAAACATCGCTTTGCTTGACTTAACAACTATGGCCTGGAGGCGGGCGGTCGGATTCTTTGCGTATATCTTTTCTTTTTGTCACAGAGGCCTCTGGAGCAAGGCAGCCCCCATACCCGTGTCTTCTCCTGCAGTACACCCTTTGGTGTTTTCCTAGATAGACTCATGGCTTCCTAAAAGACAGTGCAAACGCAGTCTTAGTGTCACTGGTTGGAACCCTGTTGAAAATGCTTTACAGATTCTCGTGGTGACACCTGGTGCCATCTGGGCTGTGGAGAGGCTCATCGGGTAAAGTGTTTGCACAGCAAACACTAATGAAGGGGTTAAACTCTCCTACTTTCACAACTGAATTAGGTTCCAGTTCTCTGAGAAGGGCAAACAGGTGTCTTTTCTACCAAAGGGCCATTTATCTACAAGGCCCTTACCTTCAGGGTC
>CABHPR010111543.1:0-22357 GCA_902168415.1 Peromyscus melanophrys
AGAGAGAGAGAGAGAGAGAGGAGAGAGAGAGAGAGGAGAGAGGGGAGTGAGAGAGAGCAGAGAATGAGGAGGGGGGGGGGAGAAACACTTTTTTTCTTTTTGGCAGAGAACCTGGGTTCATTTCGCAATGCCTACAAAGTGGCTCACAATTCTTTAACTCCAGTTTCAGGGGATCTGCTGCCCTCTTCTGGCATCTGAGCACCAGGCAGAAATACAGCACATACACATGCAGGTAAAACACATACATACATTTCTTTTAATTTAAAATTATATATATCCATCCCAAGACAGGGTTTCTCTGTGTATCCCTGGCTGTCCTGAACTCTTTGTAGACCAGGCTGGCCTCAAATTCACAGATCCATCTGCCTCTGTGTCCAGAGTGCTGGGATTAAAGGGGTAAGCTTCCATACCAACCTAAAATGAATTAAATTTTTTAAAAAGAATTTATGTGTATTTGAAAAATGCTGTTAGAGTATTGTATTTATGCCCCCCTTAAAAAACACATTTCTACAATTCTTCTTTTGGTAAGGCATATTCATTTTATGTGCGTGAGTATTTTATGTCTGTCATGTGTATAGCTGGTACCTGTGGAGACACAGTAAGAGGGTGTTAGATCCCCTGAAACTTGAGTTACAGATGGTTTTGAGCCTCCAAGTGGGTGCTGGGAATTGGACCTGAGTCCTCTTCAAGACCAGTCAGTGTTTTTTCCTGCTGAGTTACCTCTCTAGCCTTCATGGTCCTTCTTAAAGGATGTTGAGTAAAAGAATACGAATGAGCATCTCTTCTTTGAGAAGCTTACACCCATGCTCCTGGTTGTCTTTTCTGAGTGTCTCTCTTCTCTTTCATGCCTAAGCCTATGTTAAAAATATCTTTAATAAAACTGTTTCAAAGAAGTTATGGAAATTATAAATCTATGATTGGTGTGATGATTAATCTTAATTGTCAATTTGATGGAATCTGATTAAAATCTCAATAGGAATAAATTTTCTGGGCATGTCTGTGAGGGATTAGCTAATTTGAGAAGATCTACTTTAACATAGGCAGTACCATTCTAGAAAAAACAAAAAACAAAACAAAACAAAAAAAACAAAGAAAAGTAGAGAGTGGCCAGGCCTGGTAGCACACACTTTTAATCCCAGCACTCAGGAGGCAGAGGCAGGCAGATCTCTGTGAGTTCAAGGCCAGCCTGGTCGACACAGAGAAACCCTGTCTTGGAAAAAAAAAAAAAAGCAGAGAGACCTAAAAAACATTTCTCTCTGGGCTTGTGATCAACTATTTTAAGCCCCTGAGGCTATAACTCTCCTGCTACAATGAGCTCTACCCTCAAAGTGAATCAAAATAAACCTTCTCTTCCACAGAATGTTGTTCTGTGGGGTATTTTCTTCACAACAATAAGAAAAGCAACTGAGCTGGGTGGTGGTGGCGCACACCTTTAATCCCAGTACCCGGGAGGCAGAGGCAGGTGGATCTCTGTGAGTTCGAGGCCAGCCTGGGCTACAGAACGAGTTCCAGGACAGGCTCCAAAGCTACACAGAGAAACCCTGTCTCGAAGAACCGGAAAAAAAAAAAAAAAAAAAGAAAAAAAAAAAAAGAAGAAAAGCAACTGATTGACAACATGAAGGCCCATGGGATACACAGTTAAAAAGTAAAGAGTGCCTGACCAGAGTTCGAGCAGGGAGCACTGGTCTAGTCTGCCCATAGCCCTAGATTTGTGCTCCAGAAGTTTTTAAGAAAAATGAACAGTGAGTGGGGGTTGGTGGCCCACACCTAATCCAGCACTAGGAAGGCAGAGGCAGAAGGATGGACACACAGAGAAACCCTGTCTTGAAAACCAGAGAGAGAGAGAGAGAGAGAGAGAGAGAGAGAGAGAGAGAGAGAGACCGACCATTAACACTGATAACAAAATCTTAACACAACACTCAGCATTTTTCCCTGAACTAAGGTTACAAAGTTGAAGCACAGTGTTTCCTGTGATTTCAAATGGGGCAGGAATAAGACACAGGAATACAATCCAATCACTGGAGATGTGGAAGCAGGACTGCCCTGAAATGGAAGCTACCTAGTGCATAATAAGAGCTTGTTTCCATATGTTATATGTATGCATGTATACACATATGTATGTATGTATGTATGTATGTATGTGGGAATGAACAGGCTGAAGCAGGATAAAAAGAAGTTTGAAAGCAGCATTAAGGTTCTATAGTGAGTTCTTTTAACAGCCAGTCTCAACAAACAAAGAACCAGGGACTGCAGAGACAGCTCATCGATTAAGCACTGGTTGCTCTTGCAGAGGACCCAGGTTCAATTATCAGTACACACAGGAGCTCACAACCACATGTAACTCCAGTTCCAAGGGATCTAACCCCGTTCTTCTAGCCTCCACAGGCACTGCACGTATGTGGTGCACAGACATCCTTTCAGGAAGAAATCCATAAACATAAAATAAAACATAAAAAATAAAATAAAAAGACACAGAGCCAAAGCTGAGTGCAGTGGCTCTCACCTATAAATTCCCAGGATCTGGAAAGCAGAAACAGGCAGAAGCTACAGGATTATAACCTGGGCTACTAAGACCTATCTTAACCCCACTCTCCCCAAACCAATACCCCCAAACGGAAAGAACATATGGGAATAAAGAGTGGCGGTCCACACCTTTAAACCCACCATTGGGAAGGGCAGAGCAGGAGAATCAAGAGTCTGGCTACCCAGGGCAGGAGTGAGACCCTGCCTCAAAATGACCAAAGTAGGAACTGTTTTTGTAACCTTTCTTAAAAAGTGTTTAACTGCATGTATGTCTGTGCACCATGTATGTGCCTAGTGTCCCCAGATGTCAGAAGAGAGCACTGAACCCTCTGCAACTGGAGTTATGGATGGCTGTGGCCACCACGTGGTGCTGGGAACTAAGCCTGGACCCTCTGCAAGAGCAGCCAGTGCTCTTTAACCACTGAACCATCTCTCCAGCCCCATGCAAGTTTCTTAAAAATCTAAAGTTGCTTCAAACAATTATTTTAAAGTTGATCTAAATGGTTTTTAATGTGCCTGAAACACTGGGACAATTAAAGCAAAGCATATATTAAGCTAAATCTTAGAATTTTAAAATTTTGGATTTAAATTTTACGTGAGTTTAATAACAATGAGATATTAAACTATTTCTCTAGTTTGAAAGATTATAAGACTGCAATATATAAATCTGTGCAATATAAATCCTAATGTATTATCCTTAGCTTTGCCAGCTGATTCCTAATTAGGATAAATTATTAAAGTTAACATTCAGAGAAATTAGAAGCTCTACAAAAGAGAGAATTCTATCTACTAAGTAGTAAGAAAGTAACTCAGTGTAGTTAAAGCCATGAAGAGAAACAATCGACAGACACGCGCTTCCACTTGCTTCCCTCCCCAAGCCGCTGCCTAACAACGAGTCCACTACCTAACAACGGCTTATCACCAAACACAGCAGGGGCTGGGCACAGAGCCGTGCCGCACTCTACAAGCAAGAGAGCATTCAAATCCAACACTGGCAACACTGGACACATCAGCAGGTGGGACGGACGTGAGGGAAGGAAAGCCGTGAAAAAGTAGAGGAAATGGAAAAGTAAGCAAAAGTATTCTGCCAGTTCCAGGAATCAAATATATTTCCTGCAAATTATATATAAGCACTATCAATATAGCATATGCCTGGTTTGTTGTAGCCCAAGCTGGCCTTTAGTTCCTGGACTCAGCCCTCTGGGCTAGACTGTAGTATGTGCCATGACACCAGGCTCTCCCATACACGTTAAATTTGGTGGCAGAGATCATGAACAGTAATGTTTCACTTGGGTCAGCCTATCTGTAAGGTTTGAAATCGCTGGTATGAAAACGATAGTGTTTACGAAGCCACAGGATTCCAGTTGTGCACTTCTGAGTGCACCAAAACAAGTAACCAGAAAACTACTTAATAAAAAGATAAGGTCTCACCACGTAGCCCTACCTGGCCTAGAACTCTCTATGTAGACCAGGCTAGCTTCAAATGCATAGAGATCTACCTGCCTCTGCCTTCCAGCTGCTGGGAGTACGGTGTGCATCACCACACCCTGCTGCAGACTATACACTCGCTGATGGCAAATCCATATTCAATTGGCTTTTTATGTAAAGGTTTATTTTTAATTGTGTGTATGTGGGGTGGGTAGATGCCTGCAGAGGCGAGGATGTGTCAGATCCCAGGAGCTGGGGTTACATAGGTTGTGAGAGCCTCACAGGAATGACGGGAACTCAACTCGGATCCTCTGCAAAAGCATCATCACTCTGTAAAAGGTTTTTTTGGTTTTTTAACAGGTTTCTCTGTGTAAAGTCCTGGCTGTCTGGCTGTTTGGAACTCACTCTGTAGACCAGGCTGGTATTGAACTCACAGAGATCCGCCTGCCTCTGGCTCCTGGGTGCTGGGATTAAAGGTGTGTGCCACTTTCTCAACTTCATCTTTATTAATTTCACAGACATGGTATTTTTTAAATAATTAAATTCACAAATACTAGAGTAAAGTTTACATCCTTATGGGTGATAACAGTATTTAGCAAAGTTTCTCTGGGTAGCCCTGGCTGTCCTCTGCCTGGGATTAAAGGCATGTGCTACAATGCCAACTCCATCTTTTGTTTTTTGGGTTTTGTTTTAACATGTATATATTTACTGGAGGTGGGGGATGAAAGTGCCATGGTATGTGTCGAGGTCGGAGGACAACTCTGAAGAGTCACTTCTCCCCTCCAGCCTGTGAGTTCTAGAAATTAAACTCCAGCTGTCGGGCTTGGTGCCTTTACTCACTGAGCCATCCATCTGGCCGGCCCCACTGCTGTCCCGTAACGTTATGATTATGTTAATTCTAACAGAAAGTATTGCAGGAGGCTATTTCTGGAAAGGACAGCACATATCACCTTTTCATCATGTCTGTCCTATCTGAAAAAAAAAAAAACCAAAAAACAAAAACTGTGGCTGTCTGGAACCCCACTTGTGAGACTCCAAGGACTACAACTTGGAAGGCAGACTACGATACACTATGAGGGCTGGTCTCAAACAAACATAAATAAAAAAGGAAAGGCAACCGTGGAAAATAAAAAGGCTACTCTACTAGGCTAATACATTACTCCAACAGTGTCATAATTTTGCCCAAAGCTTGGTATGTTTCTTCAAGTTTCAACCAACAGTTCTCTAGAAGTGCCCCCTGCAGGCACACCGACTTGTCCAACACAAGAACCTCACCTTGGATTTATCCCAAAAGAGGGTCTCAAGTGCTCAGCAGTAACTCTGAAAGGAGGCAGTCCAAATGTAGGAGGGTAAATCCCCCCAAAAAGCTGAGGCTCTGCCCATAGCAACAGGTGACCCTTGCTGTAAAGTTAGAGGATAGGTACACAAATAAATGTATAGGACTTTACTAAATTTTTAAAATCAAATGTTAACACGTGTGCATTATAATCTTAGCAATGAGCTGCAAAGGCTTAAAGCCTTGATCTTTAACTGGAATATAATTACTATATATTATAAAACTACCCTTGATTTTAAGTAATTAAACCAGAGGCTACAGAGTAAGTACAAAATCATCAATATTTCTCTGTGGTTACAGCAAAACACAATTTACTGAGATACAGCGTCTATTTCAGAGGTGGGTGGGGGCGTGGTGTTGTGGTTGAACCTAGATCCTTGTGCATGCTAAGCAAATGCCCTACCACTAAGCTACACCCTCCAGCCCAAACTACTTTTTTTAATGTGGTGTGGAAATCAAACTCAGGGCCTTGACTGGTAAATCCCTAGTCTCTTTTTAAAGAACTAATCTGAAAAATCCAAGAGAAAGTTATGACAGATGTCTCTTACCTCATAAATGTTGGGGTGCCACATTTTGGTCAAGAATCTGAAGGTAGGTGGTGAATATGGGTAGTCAATAGGAAATTTAATATGTGCCTGAAAAGAAAGAAAAAGATAATGCTAATAAATGAGACAAGTTGTTCATTGGCCTAATAGTTCACACTATTATATCCCAAAGAGGCAAAGTTCCTTTCTGAAAAGCAAGCTGCTGAGAAGTCATTTACAGTATCAGGGTTACTAGAATATTCTGTCAGTATCTCAGCAAATATTTACGTCTTTGTTAAATCACCCAAATTCAACTCGCAGGAATGAAAGGTAAGATGTGCCAAATACTGAGGCTGCTGTTCCCATGCACAGTGGGACCCATTTCATCCAGATGTGCACCTTACTGCTAAGCTAGTCCTCATCCTCTGCTAGCATTATTTTTGTGGTAAACAAAACAACAATATGGTTTTCTAGTAAATAACAGAATACATTTTTCCTTTTCATTGACATCATGCAAACATTATGTCCTCACTCAGCAACAATAACGTTGACATTTTGGTGTCTTTTCCTTTCAGTGACTCTTTTCATTATACAAATGCTCTTTTTCTACTCCTCAACCCTAACAAAAGGCACTTGCCACCAAGCCTCATGACTTGAGTTCAATTCCCAGGCCTTACAGTGCCACTTCTCACACATTTCCTCAACATTAATAAAGATTTTAAAACTTTTTTTTTTTTTTTGGGGGGGGGGGTTTCGAGACAAGGTTTCTCTGTGTAGTTTTGATGCCTGTCCTGGATATCGCTCTGTAGACCAGGCTGGCCTCAAACTCACAGAGATCCGCCTGGCTCTGCCTCCCGAGTGCTGGGATTAAAGGCGTGCGCCACCGCCGCCCAGCTTAAAGCTTATTTTTTTAAAAATTTATTTATTTTATTTTATTTGTACTGAATGTTTTGTGTGCATGTATGTAATATGCACCATATGTGTGCCTAGTGACTTCAGAGGTTAGAAGAGGGTGTGTGATCCCCTGGAACTGGGGTTGGGGTTATGGATTGTTGAGTCACCTCATGGGTGCTGGGAATCAAACCTGGGTCCTCTGCAAGGGCCACAAGTGCTCTTAACCACTGAGTCAACTCCGAGGCTACCCTAAGACCCTTTTTTTTTTTTTTTTTTTTTTTTTTTAAATTTGATAGCAGGCTGGAATTTGGCTCAGTGGTAGAGCACTTTCCTACCATGTATGAGGCCCTAAGTCCAATTCCCAGCACTGACAAAAAGGAAAATTTGGATAACAGGGTTGTGTGTGTGTGTGTGTGTGGTGTGTGTGTGTGCGCGCGCGCGTGCGCAAAAATAAACAAAATATTGACAAAGTATGTATATGAAAATGTCACAATAAAATGCATTTGTTAACAAAAAAGTGATTCAAAAAGGAAAATTTAATACCTCGAAATGTAAATATACTGAATTTTTATTGTTTTCCCTGTTTTCATATTCTGTTTTTGCCTATATCATATCATGAACATTTTTTATTATAAAATATTCTTATGCTGGGCCAGCCTGGGCCACATAAGACTGTCTCAAAATCACAAAAAGCTAGCCATGGTGGGACACATCTACAATTTGGGAGAAAAAGAGTACCAAAAGTTCAAAGTCACTTCCAGCCACACAGTGAGCTCAAAGGCAGCCTGTGCTAAGCTGACAGTATCAGAAGGCCTGTTTTGGCAGCACATATGCTAAAACTGGAACACTACAGAGAAGACTAACATGGACCCCACCCAAGGAAGACATCCAATTCATGAAGCAGTCCATATTTTAAAACATAAACAAAATAAAATAGTCTCTAAGTGTGATTATTAGTGTTAGCATAATATTTGATGATATACATAAACAGATGAGCCCTTTTTTCAGACAGTCTATGTAGCCCAGGCTAGCCTCAAACTTGGAGTCCTCCTGCCCACCCACGTAGTAACTAGGATTATGGGTACGCACCACCACACATGAATCATTTCTTTCAAAAGGGGTTTTTTCTTTTTCTTTGAAAACTTAATTTTTGTGTGTGAGCTTTATTTAATTACTATGCTAGTTAATATAAACATATGACATGTTTTCTTAGCCTCTGTATTCAGGCGTGAACCCGTAACATTCTCAAACAGTAATCCAAAAGAACAGGCCCCTAATCTTAAAAGAGCCATGGTGGAAAGGGACCAAACGGCCGATCTGTCTGTAGTCTTCAAGAACAACTAATGGAGTTTCAAGTATTCACACAAGGAAGACTACTACAATCCTAATATCTGTCTAAACTGAAAACAACATTGCACACAAAAATCATTCTTGACGCCCCAAACATCTTAAATAACTGAATGAAAATCTTAAGCAATCAAGACTAGTTCAAATCCAGCACCATCAGGACAAAAGGGGTTTTCTTAACTTGGGACAGTTAGGCTATTCCTTGCTCTTTTGATATGATATTTTACAATATACATTCTTGGAAAGAGCTCATATTTAAAATACTAAGAAATATAAAGTGGGGGCTGGAGAGACAGCTCAGTGGGTAAGAGCACTCTCTGCTTTTGCAGAGAACCCAGGGTTCAGTTTCCAGCAGCCACATGATGGCTCACAACTGTCTGTAACTCCAAACCAGGAGCTCTGACGCCCTCTTCTGACCTCCTCACTGCATGTATGTTGTGCACAGACATACATACATTCAGGCAAAACATTCATACACATAAAATAAAACATAGATTTTTTTAAATGAGTTCTGTTATAAAAGCAATGAAAAACAGTTCCCAAACGTTATAAAGATCAATTATTTCACACTTCTAGAAAAATAGTCAAAGCCAAGCATGGTAGCACACAGCTCTGTGATACCAGCACTCAGGAGGCTGAGACGGAAGGACTGACAAACTCTAGACCAGCACCAGCTATACAGCAAGACACTCTCCAAAAAAAGAAAAAAAAATTCAAAGACCAAAAGCGTGCATCATTTTTCAGAGGCTATTCACAAAAACGGCAGAGTTTCATAAGAACAAGTTTATGGTTTAACTAAATCTAGTCCAATCTGCTATTGCAAAAAAAAAAAAAAAAAAAAAAAAACAAATAACTTAAAACAAATATTTTACAAATTCAACCTAAAAACATAAGGTGGGTGGAATGTGGGTAGTGGAATGTGGGTAGTGGGGTGACAGTGACGAAGCTCAGCCCCATGACGACACCACCTCCCACCCCGGGAACTGCCATTATATCTACTTGTGTTCTAAACACTCCACTTGCAGGCCGGGTGGTGGGGACCCACGCCCAGCACTTGGGTGGCAGAGCCAGGTAGATCTCTGTGAGTTCAAGGCCAGCCTAGTCTACAGAGATCCAGGATACCAGGACAGGCACCAAAACTACAGAGAAACCCTGTCTCAAAAAAAACAAAAAAAAGCGACCTGGAGAGGTGGCTCTGAGGTTAGGCATCCGGCCCGCAGTGGCAGAGGTGGCGAGTTCGGCTCCCGCGAGTGCCCGATGAGTGATGACGTCATCATGCATCGAGGGGAAAAAAAAAAAGTTTTGAAGCCGGGGGGCGTTGGTGGCACACGCCTTTAATCCCAGCACTCGGGAGGCAGAAGCAGGCGGATCTATGTGAGTTCGAGGCCAGCCTGGGCTACCAAGTGAGCTCCAGGAAAGGCACAAAGCTACACAGAGAAACCCTGTCTCGAAAAACCAAAAAAAAAAAAAAAAAAAAAAAAAAAAAAAAAAAAAAAAAAGAAAAGAAAAGAAAGAAAAAAGAAAACAACAAACTCCACTTGCAGAGAAATGTTTATTTCATCTGATTGAAGCAGGGCAATCATGCAAACAGTTCCACTTATGGCTTTTGTTGAAAACAACTGCCTAAAATTATTAAAGTTCAGAAGTACCTTACGCAGTGAGAAAGATACACACACATGACAACAACAACAACAACAAAAAACAAAAACAAAAACAAAAAAAAACTGGAAGACAAAACTGGGCTCTGAGATGCCCATGTCTTTGAAAAGTTTCGAAAATTTCCTATGAATTTAGAACACCACACCAGCATGTGGGCCGTGTGTATGGACAGATACATGATGTGTGAGTGATGTGCATGTGATGTGCATGCCCGACAAGGGTCAGAAAGCTCACAGTTCTTCCTGTGCAAGGAAAGACTGAAGCCTAAGGCCAAGCTGTCAACCACCTGGCTCAATGTTAAAAGTGTTCCCGCACGCACGCACGCACAGGCACACTCCACAAATTCCAAGTAAATCAAAGCTATCTCTATACAATCATCAGCATACATTAAACTGAATTTATTGGCCACACATGAAAAAGAACATAAGACTTTAGAAAATTAGGTTAAAATTACTAGGCAAGCTAGCAATTATAACAAGCACACTAAATGTTAAAATTTAAAAACTGTATTAGTGAGATGGTTTGATGGGTAAAGGCAATTGCCATTACACCTGGTGTGAGCCCACGTGATAGGAGAGGACCAACCCCATTAAGGTGTGCTCCAGTCTTCACATTGTGACATGCATGCACACAAACACATGCATAAATAACTGTAAAAAAAAAAACCCATAATTTACATATATTATATGCAAAAATAATTTAAAATAACCATATAATTATGTAAGACATAAAAATACAGTGAGAAAGGGAGAGGAGCAAGCGATTATTTGAAATTAAAATCCTGGCTAAATTTCTTGAAGATTTTTAATTTTTTAAAAATTTTATTATTGGAGGAGAGATGGCTCAGTGGTCATGAGCACTTTCTCGGCAGAGGATCTGGGTTCAATTCCCAGCACCCACGTGGCAGCCCACAACTGTCCATTACTCCAGCAGTTTCAGGAGCTCTGACTTTCTGACAGACCCATATGTGATGCACAGACATACATGTGAGAAAAACACTCATTCAGAATACAATTTTAAATATTTTTAAGGAATTTTTAGTTAAAGGGGAGGAGGGGTGTGCACGTGAGTGCCTATATGCACTCGAACACGTGTGTGTCTGTGTGTGGATTTGTGCATGTGAAGGGAGTGTCCATGGAGGCCAGAGAGGGTATCAGAGGTCTCCTGAAACTGGAATTACAGGTGGTTGTGAATGCCCAATTTGGGTGCAAAACTCCACAAGAACAGCAGGTGCTCTTAACTGCTGAGCCATCTCTCCAGCCCCTACTGAAGATTTTTTGTTTTTGTTTTTGTTTTTCGAGACAAGGTTTCTCTGTATTGCTTTGGAGCCTATCCTGGAACTCACTCTGTAGACCAGGCTGGCCTCAAACTCACAGAGATCTGCCTGCCTCTGCCACCCGAGTGCTGGGATTAAAGGTGTGCGTCAACACCACCTGGTTTTCTATTGAAGATTTTAAATTAGCTCTTTTCAACAGGATTATAGAAAACTATGGCTGAAGGACTAATGGAGTCAGCAAGATAGCACAAGCCACAAATTGTTCTTGGAAACTGACACAGGTTTTGAGTTCTGGCCAGCCTGGAACACATAGTTATACCCTGTCTCATACACATAAAATCCTAATGGAAAGGAAAGTATTAAGTGTCTCAAATCATTTCCATCAAGGTAAGGGGAGATGGAGGTAGGAGTGTAGTGGTTTGAAAGAAAATGGCTCCCAAAATGGAGGTGCACTATTAGGAGGTGTGGCTTTGTGGAGTGGGTGTAGCCTTGCTGCATGAAGTGTGTAGTTACTGTGGGGTGGGCTTTACGGTCTCTCTTGCTCAAGCTTCCCTCAGTGTGACACTGAGTCCACTTCCTGTTGCCTTCTGATCAAGATGTAGCCTGCACCATGTGTTTGTACACTGCTCTGCTCCCTGCCATGATAATGGACTGAACCTCTACACTATAAGCTGTCACCTCAATTAAATGTTTTTCTTTATAAGAGTTGCCATGGTCATGATGTCTCTTCATAGCAATAGAAACCCTAACTAAGACAAGGAGGAACAATGAAAAGATAGGACAATGGAACAAAGGCTTTGTGTTTGGGCCCTGACAATTTATTAACCCTGTTATTTAAATCTCTACACTTTTATTTTTCCTCTTTTTTTTAGACAAGGCCTCATTATAGTAGCCCTGGCTAGCCTGTAACTCACAGAGATCTATCTGTTTCTGCCTTTCAAGTACTGGGGTCAGAGGTGTGCACCACCATGCCTGGATAAGCTTCAATTTATTTATATAAAATAAATATATTTATGTATGATGATAATATTTTATAAATATATTTTTATATATTATGAAAATATAAAATACACACATACATACACACACACTTTAAAAAACTTTAGGTAAGGTGGCTCTTGCCTTTAACCCAGCACTCGACACCAGGAGATGGATCTTTGTGAGTTAGAGGCAAGCCTGGTCTACAGAGCTAGTACTAGGACAGCCAGGGACACAGAGAAACCCTATTTAGAAAAACCACAATGAATGAATGAATGAATGAATGAATGGGATGAACAAACAAGTGCAATTAGGGGCTGGAGAGATGGCACAGCAGTTGACAGCGCTGGCTGCTCTTCCAGAGGATCAGGGTTTGATTCCCAGCACCCACACAGCAGCTCACAATTGTCTGTACTTCCAGTCCCAGGGGACCCAATGCCTTCTTCTGGCCTCTGTGGGCACTGCATTGCACACACGTGGCGCACAGACACACATGCAGACAAAATATCTATACACACAAAAATTAATAAATAAAAAAATAACTCAAAAGATAAAGTGAAATTTTAAAAATGAGAAAGTTTTCATTAAAAGAACAATCTAGGAAGCTTAATATTCATTATAACTGAAGATTAAAAACAAAATAAAAGTCAGACATGGTGGTGCACACCTTTAATCCAGTACTTGAGCAGAGGTACACAAGTTTCTGTGAGTTCCAGGCCAGCCTGGTCTACACAGTTCAAGAACTACTTAGAGAGAGACAGTCTCGGAAGGGAAAAAATAAAAATGAAATAGATCACAGTAGTGTGTTTCCCATTAATGCAAAACACAGCAGCTGGAAGGAAGGGGAAAACCCAAAGGGCAAATCTTTGTGAAACTGTCAGATTCCAGAGGGCCCAGGAGAGCTTACTGGCCACTGCCACTTGCCACCAAGCCTGACAAGCTGAGGGCCATCCCACAAACACAAGTGGTGCAGGAGAAAACAACTTCTGCATGTGTCCTCTGACCTCCACATGAGAGCGACAGCATACACACATATTACATGCAACACAAATTAAAATGTAATAAAAAATGTTCATTTCATAGAAGGTGGGCATAACTGTATTCCTGACACTAAGGAGGCTGAGGCAAGAGAACTGAAAGTTTTTTTTGGTTGCTTTTGTTTGTTTTTTGTTTTTCTTTTTTGGTTTTTTGAGACAAAGGAAAAAAAATACTTGTAAAAGATGTCTCAACAGCAATACTAGAAACAACACATGCTTTCAAAAGTCTGTAGAAAAATTATTCAATCTAGCAAAACTAAACTTCAATTACAAAGTATGTATTTTCAGATGTAAGAATGTCAACATTATCTTTAATGATACTCTGAGAACTGACACCTCACATCCCACACTCTGAAGACTAACTAACCACTGCAGTGGCACAAGCCTGTAAGCTTGGCACTCAGGAAACAAGAGACAGGGTATCTAGAGCACCAGGCTAGGCCAGCCTGGGCTACAAAACAAGACCCTTACCTCAAAAGAACCAAAACCACACAAACAAATATTTAAAAATGTACAAGACCCAAAGAATAAACTTATCAAAGTGAATAGTGTAACCACTAAAAAACAAGGTAAATTAAAAAAAAAACCTCTTATTTTAGGAACAATTATTTTGATGGGGAGTAATTAAGGTAAGACTGGGCATATTCCTGGTGGTAAGGCTGTGGCCAAGATTAAAGAGGGCATCTGACATGACCTCTGACCTCCAAACACACATTTACACACATGAGAATTTGTGCCCACACACATGCACTTGCACTCGCGAATGTGCATGTATGCACACAGACAATGGGCAATGGTGGTGCACTTAATCCCAACATACAGGAGATTAAAGCAGGGGGATCCGGAATTCAAGGTCACCCTCCACTGCAGAGTAGGAATCCTGAAGCCTAGGAATAAATCTACAAGGATAACTGTGATTCTATGCTGAAGACTATAAAATATTCATGGGGAATTTTTTTGTTTGTTTGTTTAGACATAATCTATATAGCCCTAGAATCTCACTATGTAGACCAAACTGACCTTGAACTCACAGAAATCCACCTGTCTCTGCATCTGCTGGGATTAAAGGCATGCACAACCATGCTTGTTGATAAATTTTTTAAATGAGTGTGCAGCTTAAGTTTTCCTGTGTCCCCCTAACCCGCGGCCAGAACAAATCTCACCCGCCAGCCGCTGGGACCCAAGTAAACACACAGAGGTTTATATTATTTACAAACTGTATAGTCTATGGCAGGCCTCTTGCTAGCTAGCTTTTATATCTTAAATTAACCCATAACTATTAATCTATGTATCGCCACATGTTCCGTGGCTTTACCTGCATCCAATTATATGTTGCTCCTTGGGCAGTTTACTGGCATCTCTCCACTTAGCCTTCCTCTTCCCAGAATTCTCCTTGTCTGCTTATCCCGCCTATACTTCCTTTCTGACTACTGGCCAATCAGTGTTTTACTAAACCAGTGTACAAAAGCATTATCCCACAGCATTTCCCCTTTTATGTTTAATTTAAAAGTAAGGTTTTAACTTTATTTATTTATTTATTTATTTATTTATTTATTTATTTATTTATTTATTTTTTTGGTTTTTCGAGACAGGGTTTCTCTGTGTAGCTTTGCGCCTTTCCTGGAACTCACTTGGTAGCCCAGGCTGGCCTCGAACTCACAGAGATCCGCCTGGCTCTGCCTCCTGAGTGCTGGGATTAAAGGCGTGTGCCACCACCGCCCGGCAGGTTTTAACTTTAACATAGTAAAATTACATATAACAAAACAGTTATCAAGCAAGAATTATAGTTATAATATTTAGTCTATTTGTATTTGGCAAAAATCAAAGAAGATATCCTATCTATCCTATATTTGTGAGTTCAAGGTTTCAAATCTACCTTATCTCCCATCAAAACCAAGGAAAACCATAATTATAACTATCTAGTCTTCAACTACATCAAAGACCTCAGAAGGATACAATATTACCTAAGTAAACAGGAAGAACATTGTCAGCAACTTCCAAAAATCTAGAATGACAGAGACAGCTGGCTACCTGAACAGTTACCCAAAGTTCTTCTGTAACATTGGGGTATCCATTCTTCAGCCTACAGGCCTAGAGTCTCTCAGTCACTTCTGTGTCCTGTAGAATATCTGGCAGTTTCTTCTGCAAAGTGGAACCTGAAGGATCATTTCACCTTGTTTTGGCAAATTCAGTGGTCATTTTCCTATGTGTCCTGCATGTCCAATTTATACATTTTATCAGCAATCCAGGCTAGAACAGTTTCTTGCTCAAATGGCTATTTTTGCCAAGAAGAAGATAAACTCCATATGGAGTGTCTTCAATGCCCATCATCTTCCTTGAAGTAATTGGTGCTTTGAGAAGCAGATGTGTCTCATTGTTCAGAAAAGTCTAAGTTTTTAAAAAATTTTAAATGCCATATTCTGTAGGTCTTTGAAGTATTTGAAGATTACCTATCTAACTGAAATATATCTACATATATCTAAAAAACTTAATATGACAAGTTTGATTATCATGGAGACTAATTATTAATCTGTATTTCTTAATTATACATTACAATTGTATATGATCTATACAAACATAATACCTTAAATAAGAGTAGAAATATACATACAGTATAACAAAATTAACTTTAAATTTGTATCAATAAACTAAAATCCATAGCAATGTAAAACATTTTAAACAAGTTGTTACTCTTTAGCCTATCATATCTATGTCCCCTTTTCTTCTTTACAAAGAGATTGCATTTATCATTTATAATCAACCCTCTTTAAATA
Source organism: Peromyscus melanophrys (assembly GCA_902168415.1). Lineage (NCBI taxonomy): Eukaryota > Metazoa > Chordata > Mammalia > Rodentia > Cricetidae > Peromyscus > Peromyscus melanophrys. The sequence goes on from CABHPR010111543.1 coordinate 15,777, forward strand.
AAAATAAACATTTATAAACAACATTTTGGGAATTTGGACGTAGCTTCTCATGCTACTTCCTGCTGGTCTTTCAATGGGTTTTGGGTCTGGGATAATTGTCATTGTTTAGGATGGTTGGTTTTAAGTTGCTATTGTTAATGGTCAGGAAAGAGGCTAAACAAAGGAGATTAGATTTAAGATTCTTGTTTGAAAAAAAAAAGGATATAGGTAAGAGGTAGATTATTGAATCTACTCAAAAAAAGATATAGAAATGATAGAATAAAGGGTAGATTATTGAATCTACTCTGAAAAGAAAAAAAGGATACAGACATGATATAGATAAAAAGGTAGGATATTGAATCTACTTTTAAAAGACAACTACTAGTTTTAAATACTTTACATTGGATTGGATTTTTATATGTTGTATACAAATTATATATATTGAGATTGATAGTTAGAAAATGCTGTACGTATATTTCTAATCTTGTTCAAGACATTGTACCTATACAGTTCATTTAACAATGTAATGCAATTTGCTAATCCTTGAATGTTATTATTACCAACTACTAGGATATAAAGAAATGAAAGTAAGTAGTTAGACATTACAATCAAACTTGTAGTCATATTAGTTATGTTTTCAAGGTCAAGCAGAGATATATTTTAGATGGACAGGTCATCTTCAAACCCTTCAGAGATCTACAGAATATGGCATTTAAAATGTTTTAGTAACATAGTTTGTTTTTTTTTTTCTTTCTTTATGACTATGAGACACGTCTGCTCCTGGCAGCACCAATCTACTTCAGAGAAGATATGGGCATTGAAGAAAATGCATATGGAGTTAACTTTCACTGCAGCAAAAGTTAGCCACTGGGCAACAAAGTGCCCTCACATCAACTGCTGACAGTATGCTATCCAAAATGGACAAACAGGACACAAAACAAAGGACTACCGATTCTTGCCAAGACAAGTGTGGTTGCAGCTTTGGCAACAGGCATCCTCTGAGGCCAGGACAATATGGCACCTTTGCTGAAGTGGCTTTACAATCCGGAAAAGGTACAGTGCCCCTTTCTTTGAAGGCAGCTGAACAGGCAGTGGACCGATGGCTTCTGGTGTGCAGTGGAACAGTAGCTGAAATAGTTATTCTTGAAGGAGTAACTAGGCTGACCCAGTTTAACCTCTCAATGGTAGACTGGCATTTAATAAAGGAGATGAAGCCACCCATAAGCTGAGAAAAATGGGCAGCCAAATTCCAAAAACACCAGCAATTTCCAGAATTTAAAATCCTGAATCATGGCAAGACATTGGTGGAATTAGAGTTTATCTGGTATATGGACTACTCTCACCGAATGTGAGATCGAGCTGTTGACCTTGTGTGCGTCCTACTTCACAAATGAGTCTGTCAGATACACTAAGCCTGTAGGCTGAAGATGATGCCCCAACAATGTGGAGAAACCTCAGGTGACTGTCCAGGATGCTGGCTGTTTCTGTCATGACTCATTTTTTGGAAGTCACTTGCTTGCACTTCCTGTTTTACTAGGTAATATTATTTCCTTCTCAGGTCTCTGAGGGAGTTGAAGATTAGATAGTTGTAGTTAACAATTTTCCTTGTTAAGAAATTCAGAAAAGAAACTCACTAAGGAGGTGTAAAGTGTATAAGTTTGAAAGACATTATAAGATAGTTTTCTGTTGTTAATACAAGGCAGGATAGAAAGTGAATTAGGTATATTTTGGACTCACCAAAATAGGATAGATAATGGAATATTTTCTCTGAATTTGTCAATGCAAATGGACTAGACATTGTTGATGTATTTATTGCTTGTATATATTGTATATAGTTATTGTACTTATTGTAGTTTTTCTTATATTAGTTATAACTTATTTTTTTAGACAAAAAAAGAGGAAATGTGGTGATATTTTATTTGTACTTTAATAAAGTTTGCCTGGAGATCAGGGGAAAAGGTCACTCATTTTAGGCAAACAGGAAGTCAGGCAGCACATGCCCTTAATCCCTCAGCAGGCAGGATCTCTGTGTGTTCAAGGCCACACTAGGGAACAGAGCCAAGCATAGTGACACACGCCTTTAATCCCAGTACCAACCATCGAGGCCTGGAGGTCTGTACAGACAGACAGAAAGTGACAGAGTTGGGTAGGAACAGGAAGTGAGGTAGCTGGGCTAAGATAGCCAATGAGAGGGCAGAACAGCAAGGCAATAAAAGCCTGGGTAGACAGGAAGTTGGCGCATTTGGAAGCTGCAGGGTTGGTGAGGTAAAGTTGGCTGTTGCTTTCCCTATTTCCCTGATCTCTCTAAGGTTTTCACCCCTATATTTGGCTCCGTGTTTTTTATTTAATAAAACCTTTAGAAATTTGTCTACATGACTGAGGTAGCAAATGCCTGAAATCCTATCACAAAAGACTGAAGCAGGAAGAATAAGTCTAAGCTACATAATCAAACCTGTCTCTAAAATAAAGACCTAAATAAGTGCAGAGATAAAGAAAACACATAGATTGAACAACTGTCATTAAAATGTCCATTTTCCAATGTAAAAATCCCATTCACTCCAACTAGTCCCCACACATATACACTGGTACTCCAGCATACACAGGTGTGCGCACACACAATGGGCATGGAGGTGTACTTAATCCCAACACATATAAGAAAAAAAATCTAAGCAAAGGAGGTTGGAGAGATGGCTCAGCAGGTAAGAGCCCTAGCTGATCTTCCAAAGGACCCAGGTTCTATTCCTAGCACCACAAAGTGACTCAGAACCATCTGTATCTCTAGTCCCAGAGAATCCAATGCCCTCTTCAGGCCTACACTGGCACTAAGTGCACACGGTGTACAGACAGATATACTGTACACATATTAAAATAATTATATGTACACCCTGCACACGGTGTACAGACAGATATACTGTACACATATTAAAATAATTATATATACACCCTGCAGAGTCACCTGGAAGCTAACAAACTGATACTAAACTTTCAATGAATGAGTGAGGACGTAGTCCAGTGGTTACTTAGCATGTTCAAAGTTCTAGGTCTGATCATCAGTTCCACAAAAACTTCACATGGACAAAGAGTAGACAAAACAATCTTGAAATAAGAAACAAAATACCCCTTTAATCAAAACAATCTTGAAATAAGAAACAAAATACCCCTTTAATCCCAGCACTTGGCAAGCACAGGGAGGTGGATCTCTGAGTTCCAGGCCAGCCTGGTCTACAGAGCCAGCTGCAGGACAGCCAGGGCTACACAGAGAAACCTTGTCTCAAAAAACTAACCAACCAAACATCAAAACAAAAGAGAAACAATAATAAACCTGAATATATATTAGATTTCAAGACTTTATAGTAATTAAGACTGCTAAAGGTACAAGGACAAACAGACAAATGTAAGAGAAGTGTGAGCAGACACATACCCACTTGTACAGAGTCACCTACTTTATAACAAAGACACCACTTCAATTCAGTGAAAAAGGACAGTTCCTCTGTTTTGTTTTTGCAACAGGGTCTCACTGTGCAGCCCTGGCTGGTGTTGAACTCACAGAGATCCAAAGAAGAAAGGATCATCTTTAATAAATTGCACACGCCTTTAATCCCAGCACTTGGGAGGCAGAGGTAGGCAGATCTCGGTGAGTTCGAGGCCAGCCTGGGCTACAGAGCTACAGAGTGAGTTCCAGGAAAGGTGCAAAGCTACACAGAGAAACCCTATCTCGAAAAACAAAACAAAACAAAACACCAAATAAAAATAACAACAGAAGCAAAATATTTAAATACTAAAGCCTATGAACCAGATGGCTGTACTGGCACATGCCTATACCAGAATTTGTAGGTGGAAAAGAAGGATAGAGTTTAGAAGAAGTCAAGGATATGAAACAACATCCTATCTCAAAAACAAACTTGGCACATTGGTACATACTTGTAATCCCAACAACTGGGAGGCTGAGATAGGAGGATTGCCAAAGTCAAGGCCAGCCTGAGCTACAAAAAGTAACCCTGACAAAAGAAAGCAAAAATACTATAAGAAAATAATTTTATAATGTGAGACATAAATACAAAAAGCCACTTACAGCAAAGGACCTGAATAAATGAGCCAAAAAGAAGAAATACAGTATACTATTCACCAGCCTGTTCATGGACTAAGAATTTGAAAAGTCTATATGAAAAGAGCCTCTTACAAAGCGAGCCAACAGTTTGAAAATGTAGAGTAATAAGCCAGTGGGGAATAATGAGCACAGGAAAAAGCCAGCCAGGCAGAAGTAAATCCACATCAAGTGTCAAGTTTCCCACAGTAAGAAGGAACGAACAGTGGTGTGCCCACACACTCTCCTGCTGTGTGCCTGACTGGCATTACACACTAGACCCAGACTCCCAGGCAGGAGCTATGAATGACAACTGAAGAGAATTAGACTAACTCTAAAATAAAAGCAGTGGCAAAAGAGAAAAAACAAGAAATCTCTAACTCTTGAAAATTTATCAGACGAAATTACAACCAGTAGATTTTAGTACAGAAGATGAAACTACACAATGGTTATCTCTGCTAACAGTCATTCAGATAAAAAACAATAAATATAACAAAGTTTTCACATCCCTTCACCAATCCATGTATTACATTCAAACAGTAACCAAGTTCAAATACGCCATCTCTTTAGAAAAGTAGCATTTTCTAAGATACAGAAAACAAATTAAACTGGCAGAGGATTAAGTTAGAACATGCTGCCTAACATTACCTAATTATTGAAGAATAGATTGTTAAGTGTAATAAGGTAGCTCATGGTCTTTTTTTTAACACACCACCTCCAGAAAGAAAACTCTATGTCAGACAAGCAAACACTGGGAACCTGATGTCATATAACCACATATTTGTGATTATTCTGATTTCAAATATATGTAAATTCAGGAATGAACAAATGAAAAGGCTGTTGCTACTCATGTTTTAACTAGAGTTGCAAAGAATAAAGGTACAGAATATATGCCTTCCCATTATCACATGTAGGATCATCCCTCTTCCAAAAAGGTACATGCCATTTGTAACCTAATAACTGATGCCAGAAGAGGGGATGAGAGTGACTGGCACAAGGCCCTAGCACTACAAAATAGAAAAACAGCTAGGCATGATGGTATATGCATGCCTGCAATCCCAGCACTCAAGATTCAGAGACAGAGGGCTCCCCCAACCTCAAGGCCACAGAGGGCTATAACGGACAATCAGGGGAAAGATCCTTTAGTTATCAGACAAGAGAGGAAGGTAATACAATTCAGTGAGACCAAAGGTTAAGATGTCAGAGGGGAAAGGCTCACTTATTATTGACCTACCAGGGAAAGTTTGATTTCCAATGAAAAGAATTTTAACGGGATGACTTGGGAAAGAAGTAACTTGCCAGGTGGTGATGGCAAACCCCTTTAGTCCCACCACTCGGGAAGCAGAGGCAGGTGGATCTCTGTAAGTTCAAAGCCGGTCTGGACTACAGAGTGAGTTCCAGGACAGCCAGGGCTGTTATACAGAGAAACCCAGTCTCAAAAACAAAAGGAAGGAAGGAAAAGAAAGAAAGAAAAAAGTAACTTACATAGTCACAAAGATTTTATGTTCAATATGAAGGCAAGATTTAGACAACCAAATGGTATCTCATTTGAACCCAAAATCTTTCAGAAGAATAGCCTAAAAAGCAGTCTCAAAAATCCTGGTGTCACAAAAGACCTAAACTTTGACCTTTAGCTACTTAAGGGAAACAAAATCACAGTTCCAGTATAATTTCCAAAAAAGGATGTAAGACAGGAAGAAAGGAAGAAAGAAACTAGTACCAAAGAGTCCATCATAGTCTTAGGGCATTCTGAGTCCATTTTAATACTGCACATAAATTATTTTATGTATACCTTGAAAATAACCTAGTCTATCAAACAGGGTATCTTCACTGGATATGGTAACATACACCTATAATTCCAGCACTTGGCAGAGAGGGAACAAGGCAGTAAGATGCCATAAGTCTGGGGCCAGCCTGAACTACACGGAAAATTCCAGAACAGCCTGGGCTACAGAGTGAGACCGTACCTCAAAATAATAAACAAAAAAAACAAAGCCAGGATACTCTTAGGGGTCTAAAACTAAGAGGCAGGGCAAATATTCTAAAGCAAATCTGAGCAGTGAGCCTTAAATTTTTAAATATGAACTGTCCACCAATATCTGAGTGTCAGCTCTGGGAAAGCGTCTTCATTCTTCTGAGACAGGGTCTCATCACATAGCGTGGCTGGCCTGGAACTCACTATGTGGACAGGACGAGATAAATCCACTTGCCTGGTCTACAGGTGCACCAATACATGACCAGTGCCTACAGAGGCAGAAGAGGACATCAGATAGCCTGGAACTAGAGTTACAGATGTTGTGAGCTCTTAACCACGAGGCCAACTCTCCAGACCCTCAAGCCCCAACCCCATTCCGTCAATGGACTGCTTGGTAGAAAAAGGTCCCTGCCACCAAGCCTGATGACCTGATTCAACCCCTGGGAGACTGAATCACAAATTCCCCTAATTGTTCTCTGACCCACACTTGTATATCATAGTCCATGCATACCCACACACATAGACACATATTTTTTTTTTTTT
>CABHPR010111544.1:0-35683 GCA_902168415.1 Peromyscus melanophrys
CTGCTATACTCATAGACCAGTGCCTTATTCAGCCAGCATCAGAGAAGCTTCCTCCTGCAACAGATGGGAACAAATACAGAGTCCTACAGCCAGACATTATGCAGAAAGACAAACTTTGGAACACACAACTCTAAGTGGGATGTCTCCATCTAATCCCTCCTCTCAGAGCCCAGGGAACCCCACTGAAGAAGAGGAAGCAGAAAGAGTCTAAGAGCCAAAAGGGATGACAGCAGGTGAACAAGGCTCTGTAAGTCAACTGAGAAAGGCTCCTATCAACACACAGAGACTAAAGCAGCAGGCACAGGGCTGACATGGGTCTACACCAGGTCCTCTTCATATATATTATAGCTTTCAGTTTAGAATTTTGTGCAACTTCTGAATTTGTGAATGAGTGGGTCTCTGATTCTTGTACCTTGAATTGTGCTCTTTTCCTTCTATTGGTTTGCCTTGTCCAATTTCAATGTGATTGTTTTTGTTTTATCTTATTATATTTTATTTTCTCATGTTTTATTATTATCTCTTAGAAGCCTGTTCTTTTCTAATGAGAGACAGAAAGAGAGCTGATCCGGATGGGAGGAGAGGTGGGGAGGAACTGGGAAGTGTAGATGGAGGGGAAACTGTAATCTAGATATATTATATGAGAAAAGTATCTATTTTTAATAAGAGGGGAAATTAAAATTTTAAAAACTAAGAAATAATTGAAAATAAATATAAAAGCAGAAATTAACAAATTAAGAACATTAAAGAAGAATACAAAAAAATAAGCAGAACTAAGAGTTAGTTCTTTAAAAAAATTAGCAAACCCTTAGCCAAATTAAGCAAAAGAAAGATCCAATTGTAAAAATTAGACCTGACAGAGATAATATTTATAACAGATTCCTACAAAATCCATAGGATCATCAAGGAATTTTTGAAAACTTAACATTCTAGTAAGTTAGAAAATCTAGAAGTGACAAATTTCTACCACAACTAAGCTCAGAAGATAAATAAGAGATGTCTGCCACCTCATCTGTCCAGTCTCCTCCCAGCCCTGGAGCAGACTGCTTGCAGGGGCCTCTCCTTCCTCCCAACCTCCCTGTGAACTCTGCCAAACCTTTTGGTGGACCCAGCTTTTCTCCCTCTCTCCATCCCTTTATGTCAGCAGCCAATATCTAGAAACATTCTCTATGGCGATGCCCAACAGCCAAACCTGCAGGAACTAGGTAATTCACGTTCCTTCTTGCCCTTCTTTATGACCTTTCCTTTCTTACTCTCATCCCAGTAACAGTCTGACTACAGGTGCCCTTCTTCCTCCTAAACTCTATTCACTGAAGACTCCTCTTGGTTCAAACCCAGAATCCTGCTTTTCCTTTCATTCCTGGGAATCCGGGTAATTCAGTGTCTTACTACAAACTTCTTACAGGATCTCCTCTTCTCACCACACCTCCAACTCCCTGGGGATCACAACTCTAAGTGTGAATAGGATCCCTTTAGCTCTTTCCTGAAGCCCCTCTCAGCCTTTTCTCCTAGCCCACCTCCATTCCTCTCTGTTATCCACTGAACTGCAGAAGCACACCCGACCCAGGCAACCCACCACAATTACACTTTCCTAACACTCAGAGAGGGCAACACAAACCAAGAAAGAGAACACCTACAGCATGAATCTTAAAGAGTCTTATTAATAAAATCAAACCTGAGCCAGGTATTGGGGTGAACTGGAAGATCAGAGAACCAGAACAAGCCACAGCTACCTCACCTCGCCGGATCCTCAGCTGGTCCTGTTTTCCTCAGACTGGAAGCCTCTGTGTCCTCATATCCGAATGGCTCTCAGCTGAACTGTGCTCCAAAGCCTGAATTCTTAACCAGCCAAATGCTTAACCAGTCAAATGCTTCTAGTTTCTGGTCCTCACGCCTTATATACCTTTCTGCTTTCTACCACCACTCCCTGGGATTAAAGGCTGGCTTTCTGGAATTAAAGGCATGTGTCACCATGCTTGACTGTTCCCAATGTGGCCTTGAACTCACAGAGATCCAGAGGGATTTCTATCTTTGGAATGCTAGGATTAAAGGCGCGAGTGCCACCATTTTCTAGCCTCTGTATCTAGTGGCTGTCTGTTCTCTGACCCCAGATAAATTTATTAGGGTACACAATATTTTGGGGAACACAATACCACCACAAACACCCACTCAACAAAGACCACATATCAATATCTAAAATCACCTCAAATCATCCCAAGATATCACTGTAAAACACAATCAATAACATCCAGGACATTATGTCTCCACCAGAACCCAGTAACCCTACTAAGTAGACACTGAAAATGTAATAAACTGAAACACAAAACAAGAACTTCAGATGTTCAAGAACTTCAGATGTTCAAGAACCCTAAACAGGAAACATAAATCCCTTAATGGAGCCTTTGATAACACAAACAGTGGAATGAAGTGATGAAAACAGCTCAAAACATGATAGTAGAAGTAGAATCCCTAGAGAGAACCCAAACTGAGATAAAACTGGAAACAAAAGCTATAGGACGTCAAACAAAAACCTCACAAACAGAGTACAAGAGATGGAAGACAGAATACAAGGTGGTGAAGACAAGGTAAAAAAAAAAATAAAAATGAAATAAATGAACACCTTAGTCAAAGCAAATGTTAAGTGTTAAAATATCCAGACTTGAAGCATCCAGGAAATCTGGAAAACTATAAAAAGACCAAATTTGTGAATAATAGGAATAGATAAAGGAAAAGAAGCCCAGATGAGAGGCATAGAAAATATTTTCAACAAAATCATATAAAAAAGTTTCCTTAACCTAAAGGAGGTGCCTATCAAGGTTCAAGAAGCATACAGAACACCAAATAAACTAAACCAGAAAAGAAATTCCACATGACATACAATAATCAAAACACTAAATGTACAGAAAAAAGAAAGAATATTAAATGCTTCAAGGAAAAAGACCATGTATTATATAAAGGCAGACCTGTTATAATAACACACAACTTCTCAACTGAGAGTATAAAAGCCATAGGGCATGGATGGATGTTCTACAAATACTAAGGGACCATAGATGCCATCCCAGACTTCTATTCCCAGCAAAACTATGAATTACAATACATGGAGAAAAAATATTACATGATAAAACCAAAATTAAGCAGTATCTAGCTACCAATCCAGCTCTACAGAAGGCACTAGAAGGAAAACTTCAATCAAAATTTAATCACACCCAAGAAAAAACTAAGAATAATTAATCCCAGACCAGCAAATCAAAAGGAGGGAACATACATCACAGCAAAATAACAGGAATCAATAAACACTACTCATTGATAATTTTCAACATTAATAGCCACAGCTCCTCAATAAAAAGACATGGACTAACAGACTAGAAAACATGATCCATCTTTCTTATGAACCAAAGAAATGAATCTTACTGGCAGATAGACATCGCCTCAGATGATGGAAGAAAATATTCGAAGCAAATGAACCAATGAAGCAAGAAGGTATAGACACTTTAATATCAGATAAAATAGTCTTCAAGCCCAAACTTATGAGAAGAGACAGTGAAGGACATGCTCATACCTAAACTACATACTCAAAGGAAAAATCCAAGAGGATATTACAATTACCCAAGTTCATAAAAGAAACAATACTATACTTAAAATCACATATTGAATCTCACACAGTTATAGTAGGTGACTTCAATACACCACTCTTGCCAATAGCAAGGTCATCCAGCAAAACAATAAACAGAGAAAAGCTGGAGTTAAAGGACATCATGAATCAAATGGACCTATCAGATATCTACTAAACATATTCAAAGACAAAAGAATATACTTTATTCTCCCCAGCTCACAGAACTTTATCCAAAATTGACCACATACTAGGACACAAAGCAAATCCCAACAGATACAAAAAAAAACAAAAAACAAAAAAACAAAGTAACACCATGCTATATGACCACCATGGATTAAAACTAGATATCAACAACAGAAACAATAAAGAGCTTATAAACTCATGGAAACTGAACAATTCACTACTGAATGGAAAATAGATCAAGACAGAAATTAAGAACTTTTTATTGAATAAAATGAAAACACAAAACCTATGGAATACAATGAAGGGGGTTCTAAGGGGCAAGTTCATAGCACTAAGTACCCACATAAAGAAATTTGAGAGAATTCACATTAGTAATTTATCACACCTGAAAGATCTAGAACAAAAAAAGAACTACAACCAAAAAGGTATAACCAGCAAGAAATAACCAAACTCAGGGATGAAATCAATAAAACAGAAACAAACAACCAAAAAACAATACAAAGAATCAATAAAATAAAGAACTGGTTCTTCAAAACAGTCAGTATGATTGATTAAACCCTTAGTCAAATTAACTAAAAGACACTGAGAAAAGATACAAGTTAATAAAATTATAGATGAAAGGGGGCACATCACAACAGACACTGACGAAATTCAGAGAATCATGAGACATACTTTAAAAATCTGTACACCACCCAACGGGAAACCCCAATAGAAATTGTTAAATTTCTGATATATACAACTTATCAAAGTTAATCAGGATCAGATAAGCAATCTAAACAGACCTATAGCCCCTAGTGAAATAGAAGCAGTAATTAAAAGTCTCAAAAAAAAAAAAAAGTCTTCCAACCAAAAACAGCCCAGGGCCAGATCAATTCAGTGTGAAATTCTACCATACCTTCAAGAAGAATTATTGCCAATACTCCTCAAATTATGCCATAAAAATAGAAACAGAAGGAACATTGCCTAATTCTTTTTACAAGCCCACAATTATACTGATACCTAAACTATACAAAGATCCAAGAAAGAAAGAAAACTACAGGCCAATTTCCAATATGAACATAGATGCCAAATTCTCAATAAAATACTTGCAAACCAAATCCAAGAACACATCAAAAAAGATTATCTGCCATGATCAAGTAAGCTTCATCCCAGAAATGCACAGATAGTTCAATATACATAAATCAATAAATGTAATCCACCATATAAACAGACTGAAATATAAAAACCACACAGTCACCTCATTAGATACAGAAAAGGGTCCCTTTTGATTGACAAAAATCTAACATCACTTCATGATAAAAGTCCTGGCAAGACTGGCAATACAAGAGACAAAGAATATAATAAAAGCAAAACCATGGCCTAACAGACACAGAGACACACAACGAAACACTAGATGGAGCCAGACAAACCTCACAAAAGGCGGGGGGGGGAGGATTATAGGAGCCAGAGGGGTTGAGGATACCACAAGAACATAGGCCAACAGAATCAACTAAGCAAGGCTCATAGAGGCTCACAGAAACTGAAGCAACAGATACAGACCCTATATGCATCTGAGCTAGGTCCTCTGAATATACCTTATGGTTATGTATCTATGTAGCTTGGTGTTCTTGTGGGACTCTCAGCAATGGGAGTGGGGGGCGGGGGAGTTGTCTCTGACTCTTTTGCCTGTGCTTGGACCCTTTTCCTCCTACTGGATTGCCACATCCAGTCTTGATATGAGGATTTGTGCCCAATCTTATTGTAACTTGTTAAACCGTGTTCAGTGGAAATCCCTGGGAAACCAGTTCTTTTTTGCGGGGGTGGGAGGAAAGAGAGGCAGAGCTGATCTGGGGGAGAGGATTTAGAGAGAGAGGCTGGGAGAAGGAGTGGAGGGAGGGGAAACTGTGGTTGGAATGTAATGTATGAGAGAAGAATAAAAGTTCAAAACAAATAAATACATAAAGGTGATTAACAGCAAGCCCACAGCCAGTGTAACCCTAAATGGAGAGAAACTCAAAGCATGTTCACTAAAATCAGTAACAAGACAAGGATAAGCACTCTTTCCATATAGTACCTGAAGTCTTAGCTAGAGCAGTAAGACAACTGAAGGAGCTCAAGTGGATGCAAGCGGGAAAGGAAGTCAAAGTGTCTGTATTTGTAGATGATTTTACACATACATGACCCTGTAAAGTAAACTCGCAAGGAAACTATTTCCATAGCATATGAACACTTATAGCAAAGTAGCAACTTACGAAGCTAACTTAAAAAATCAGTAGCCTTCCTATATACAAATGACTGAGAAAGAAATCAGGGAAATAATACCATTCACAACAGCCAAAAAAAAAATCTTGAGGCAACTCTAACCAAGCAAGTGAAAGACTTCTATATGGTGATATTTTCTTTGTACTGAAATGTGATTTTATTTGTATGTTAATAAATAAAGTTGCCTGGGGGTCAGAGCTAATAACAAGCCGTAGCAGAAGTCTGGCAGTGGTCGCACACGCCCTTAATCCCAATCACATGACAGACAGATCTCTGTGTGTTCAAGGATACCACTAGCATGGAGACACATGCCTTTAATCTCAATACCAACCATAGAAGATCTGGAGGTCTGTATAGATGGGCAGTGACGAGGAGGTCATATGGTTGGGTTTACAACCAATGAGAAGGCAGAACAGAAAGTCTATAAGAAGACAGATACACAGGAAGTAGCTCTCTTGCTGAGGAGGACAGCAGCGGCAGTGAAGGGTAAGGTTTTTAGCTCTTAGCTATTGCTCTGACCTCTTGGGCTTTTAACTCTGCAATTGGCTCTGTGTTTCTTATTTAATAAGATTGTTCATCTACATTTCTATAATAAAAATTTTAAAAGACTGAAAAAAAAGAAGAAAGTGAAGAAGATATCACAAGATGGAATGAACGAACCCCATGCTCATGGATCAGTTAGACAGCTGTAGTGAAATGGCCATCCTACCAAAAGCAATCCACAAACACAGTCCTATCAAAATTCCAACACAATTCTTCACAGAAATTGAAAGGACAATTTTCAGATTCATATGGAAACACTGAAAAAAAGAATAGCTAAAACAATTCTGAATAATAAAAGAACAGATGGCAGTACCACCATCCCAGATATTAAAGTCTACTATAAAAGAGAATAGTAATAAAAAACAGCATGGTATTAGCATAAGAACAGAAACATTGATCAATGGAATTAAACTGAAGACCCTGACATAAATCCACACACCTAAGGACACCGGTTTTTATAAAGAAACCAGAAAGACACACTGGAAAAAAGGCAGCCTCTTCAACAAATGGTGCTGGTCAGACTGGATGGCGGCATGTAGAACAATGAAAACAGGCCCATGTTTATCACCCTGCACAAAATTCGATTCAAAATGGATCAAAGACCTCAGCATAAAATCACATACACTGAACCTCATAAAAGAGAATATAGGGAATGTTATTGAACACATTGTCACAGGAAACACTTTCTGAACAGGACACCAATAGTACAAGCAGTAAGACCAACAATTAATAAATGGGACTGCATGAAACTGAAAAGCTTCTGTATGGCAAAGAACACCACCACCCAGACAAAGTGGCAGCCTACAGAATAGGAAAGGATCTTTACCAATTATACATCCAATAAAGGGTTAATATCTAAAATATATAAAGAACAGAAAACACTGTACATCAAGAAAACAAATAACCCAATTAAAAACTGGGATACAGGATTTTTAAGAGACCCACACCCAGGGCCAAATGCCCCAAGCTCCAAGGAGGAAGCATGGTCCTGTCCAAAGCCATGACAGACTGAGCAGGACAAAGAGACCCACACACAGGCCCAGGGCAGACTTCCCCAGGCTTTGAGAAGGAAGTGTTCCTGCTCACTGTCATGATGGACTGAGCCAGACAAAGAGACCCACATGCATGCCTCCATGGAGCCCTCTGCCCTGGTCTGTGAGGAGAAAACACAGGCCCTTACAACGCCAAGCAGATAGGCACTATTATGGTGAGCAAATGTATGGTGTGATATGGGAGAGAGACAGACAGAATGGCTCATGTCCTGTGTACAGAGGAATATCTGAAGAAGTGAAAGCAGTGATGAAAAGGCTTAGGTGATGTCTGGGCCTGGGCTGCTGCCAGGACTCATGCCTAGGTTCATAGTCCTGATGGAAATACGGACTGTGTTGATGTCTGTCGCTCCTGATACCACTGAAGGTCAAGAGGATAGAGCTGTAGAGTGTTGACCCTGCTATTCACTGGCTGCAACACTAGGGAGAACTAGTCTTGCTCCTCACAGGCTGAAGCACTCAGGAGAGAGGGTCCTACACCTCACCTGGGCAGCACAATAGAGCTGAATTTGTTTGCAGGAGCATGGGAGAGCTGGTCCTGAGAGCATGAGAATGGGAAAGCAGGTCATACTTCTCATCTGCCATGTGGTGGTATGGGTGAAGGAAATTTGCCCTCTTCCCCTTGCCCCTCAATACTTGCAGCAGGTAGGGGACCTGACCCCATCCCTCACCAGCTGCAGCACTCAGAAAAATGGCCCTGCACCTCACCTGGGCAGCACAGTACAGTTGACCCTACTGATGTGGTGTGGGTGAGCCAGCCCTGATGGTGTGAGAGACCATAGCTGGTACCACCTCTGTGGTGGTTTGAAAGAAAATGGCACTATTAGGAGGTGTGGCCTTATTGGAGGAACTGTGTCACTGTAGGGGTGGGCTTTGAGATCTCTTTTGCTCAAGCTTCCCTCAGTGTGACTGTTCAGTCCACTTCCTGTTGCCTGCAAGATGTAGGACTCTTTCAGCTCCAGCACTACGTCTGCTGGCACACTGCCACGCTCCTCATCATGATGATAATGGATTGAACCTCTGAAGATGTAAGCAAGACACCCCAATTAAATGTTTTTCTTTATAAGAGTTACTATGGTGCTGGTGTCTCTTCACAGCAATAAAAACCCTAACTAAGGCAGCCTCCCTCATCTACAGTGTAGTGGAGGGGGGGTGAAGGAAAGATGCCTTTCCCCCTTGTCCCTATGGCCTCCAGCTGGCCAGGGAATGGACCCTCCCCTCCTTTATCAGCTGCAACACTTGGGAAAGCAAGCCTTGCACCTCATCTGTACACAGCAGTTTACCCTGCTGATAGGGGCACAGGTGAGCCGTCCCAGAATGTGAGCACAGGAGATAAGGTCCTGCCCCTCATCTGCCAGATGATGGTGTGGGCAGAGAAGAGATCCCCCCGCAACCCCTTGAGTCCTATAGCAGGTAGGAGAGCTAGCCCCAAGGTCATAAGAGTATGAGATCTGCCCCTGCACCTCACCAGCTGCAGCACTTTACAGAACAGCCTCTACACCTGACCTGGGTAACACAGTAGAGCTGGCTCTGAGGGTGTAGGTGTAGGAGAACTGACCCCACCATTGTTCATTGCTGTTAGGGTGAACTAGTCAGGGCAATGAAAAAGAGCTCACCCTGGTGGTGAGACAAGGGATAGTTGATGGGCTGACCAACCCTGCAATTACCCAGGCCCAGAACCAGGATTATGGATTGGCCCAACCCAATATCCACCACATCTGTGATTTGCTGGAGTACATAACAGAACAGTCCTACAGATCCAAAGCTGAAGGATCTCCATGACACAGAGCAACAGCAGGATAACCAAGAGGAGTTCTAATGAGGGCCCAGTATCGATAGTGTAGCAAAAAAAAATATATATATATATATGATAGAGTCCTCAAATCAGACCAATGACTCTTTGCAATGAGCATTTGCAAGTAAAGATACATGAATAAAAGGTTTACTGTGTGACTCACTGTATCACTTACAGCTTCCATGATGAGACTGATTTTTTTCTTTTCTTTTTTTGTCTTTTTTTCCTCTTAAATTTTATTTTATTTTATTGGGGAGTTGCAAGGGCATACAGTGGATATGAAGGGATGCAAAATGAATGGGATGGAGATGCATGACGTAAAAGAAACAAAGAATAAATAAAAAAGAAAGTTTAAAAAATTTTAAAAGATACAAAATTAAATGGGGAATTCTCAAAAGATGAAACACAAATGGCTGAGAAACACTTCAAGAAGTGCTCAATACTTCTTTAAGGGAAATATAAATCAAAACTATTTTGAGATTTCATCTTCCACCAGTCAGAATGGCCTAGATCAATAAATACAAATGACAGTTCATGCTCGAAAGGATGTAGAGTAAGAGGAACACTTGCCTATCCAACTCTACATCACACCACAGAGATACCTGCCAATCATGTTCTATTCATAATATTCAGAAATTGCAAAGTGCCACAGGCTGCAGCAGAAATATGAAGTAGAAATTCAGCTGTTTGTGACAAGCTAATACCTGGAAGAAACTAAGTGCCTTCCAGAAGAATAAGTCAAGTCTCAGGGAGTATTTGGTATTATTTGGCTTTTAATATATCAGCTATTTTCTGCTATGAATCTCTCTTATGCTCTCATAATTTCCCCAAGAACTTATAATGGTGTGGATGAATCATTTCTTGGGCATACATATTAGATATCTGAATAAAGGCATGTAGGCAAGGTCTACTGCTTCCAGGCCCTCAGCTCCTTCTTTAGCATTTGAACTGTATGTCGCCTTCAGCAACTTCCCTATAGCAAGCATCCAAGTATGGTGATATTTTATTTGTACTGAAATGTGATTTTATTTGTATGTTAATAAATAAAGTTGCCTGGGGGTCAGAGCTAATAGCAAGCCATAGCAGAAGCCGGGCGGTGGTGGTGCACACCTTTAGTCCCGATCACATGACAGGCAGATCTCTGTGTGTTCAAGGATACAGCCAGCATGGAGACATACGCCTTTAATCTCAATACCAACCATAGAAGACCTAGAGGTCTGTATAGACAGGCAATGACGAGGAGGTCATGTGGTTGGGTTTACAACCAATGAGAAGACAGAACAGAAAGTCAATAAAAAGACAGATACACAGGAAGGTCTCTTTCAGAGGGGAAGGACGACAGAGGCAGCAAAGGGTAAGAAAGGTTTTTTAGTATCAGCTCTTAGCTACTGCTCTGACCTCTTGGGCTTTTAACTCTGCATTTGGCTCTGTGTTTCTTATTTAATAAGACTGTTACATCTACATTTGGCACCCAACGTGGCAAGAATTCATTAAAAACCGCTCGGCTGGGCTTGGCTCAGTGGCCCAGTCCAGCTCCCCGCCTTGGCAGGCCCAGTTCCCTGCCTCGGCCTAGCTTGGCCAAGGCCCCAGGCCCAACCAACCTTAGCTACAAGCAGTTACCCGCAGCTGGTGCTACAAACAAGTCAGGCCTGCTGGAGCTACCAGTCGGCTGCACTCGACTGTAATTGCAACAGCTACATGGAACCGCCGCCAACGCATGTGGTCGGAGCTTAAAGAAGCCATGGAGCCCAGGCTCCCACTCAGCTCAAGCAGGAATACATGGTTGGATTTAAGCTTTTAGCTGGAACTCATGGCTACACTTTCTTGCGCTCTCTCTCTTTCTCTCTCTCTCTCTCTCTCTCTCTCTCTCTCTCTCTCTCTCTCTCTGGATTCACACCTCGGACCCTAGGTAGCTGTTTTGAAATTCCCTCGGATTTCTACTGTTCTATGCAGACTTGGTAAGTCAATTAAGATATCAGATATTTTAAAGGAAAAAACTATTTAAAAGAAAAAAACTTTTTTCCACATTTAAAAAAATGGGTATTATGTGTACATTGGAACAAAATTGGTCTTTGTTTGATAAAATTTTAGGCAGTCTGAAAATGGAACAACTATATGAAAGGATTAATGTTGATGGGATTATGCACACTATTACTTTCCTTATCCTTATTTTACTATTTAAAAAGATAGTCAATTTAAGTGCCAGGATAAAAGCTTTAGAAAAACCTGTTAAACCTGTTTAAATGAATTATAGAGAAATTCAGATTCAGACAGAAGAAATTAACAGTGAAATGTTTCAGGATTGGATTATAAGGTTACAGAAAGAAAGCCTGTTTTCACACAATCACCCTTAATTTACCCGGTAACTGTACAGCAGCTACCTGGTCAAGTGAATGCACAAAATATTTGGACTCCAATTGAAATGTTAGATTTATGAAGGTTTAAGGAGGCAATAGTATCTTATGGCATACATTTCCCATTTGTAAAGCAAATGTTAAACTCCTGATCAACTTATAATAAGATTATACCACAGGACTGGCGAGAGCTGGTAAATGCTGTTCTGGAATCCAGGGCACAGCTGCAATGGCAAATGTGGTTCCAAGAGGAAGCTAAAAACATAGAAAATCAGTGGAGGGCTAAAGGTATACAAATCTCCCAGGATCAGCTTGTTAGAGAAGGCCAATATGCTGCAATACAAACACAATGTTTATATGATATACAAACCCTAATTCTATGTTGAATGGCAGCCTTGAATGCACGGGACAGAGTTGAGGAACCAGGAAAGAAAATTGAGTCATTTACAAAGGTTATACAGGGCCCAAAAGAATCCTTCATGGATTTCTTACAAAGACTGACTTTAGCAGTAAAGAGAATGGTCCCAAATTCAGAAGCAAGCAAGATAATAATCGAATCTTTGGCTTTTGAGAATGTGAATGCAGCATGCAAGAGAATAATCAGGCCATTAAAGGCAAGATCTGCACCCTTGGAAGACTGGATTAGAGACACGTTTAATGTTGAGGCTCATGACCATGATGATATATGGATAGAAGAAGAAATTTCAAGAGGTTTGAGGAATGTCAGATGTTTTGGATGTGGAAAGCAAGGACATTTGAAAAGGGACTGTAAACAGGGCATTCCTGGAAACAATGTTTCTTCAAAGAACAATGCCAACAGAATGCCCCTTCCTTCTGGAGTATGCAGAAGGTGTGGTAAGGGAAAACACTGGACCAACGAATGTAGATCAGCAAGGGAAAGGCAAGGTAATACTTTGCCTCCATCTTCTGGGCCTCAGGCAGGCCCCCACAGCAAATCCTTTCCTGCAGCTGTAGAGGAAACCCCTACTCAGAGCAATTAAATAACCAAATGCCTAATGGAATAAACCAGGTTGCTCAAGATGATGAAACAGAGAGAATAGAAAATTCAGGAGAAAACATAAAGAAAAATTTTTGGCAAACTTCTATAAATGAACAAAGACCAAAATTAACAATAAGAATAAATGGTGTTTTGTTGTCTGGTCTGGTAGACACAGGTGCTGACGTTACCATAATTGCACCAGAATTTAGGCATCCAACTTGGCCTCTTCAGGAGGTAAACGTTCAGCTGTTAGAAATTGGAACATTATCTCAAGTGAAACAGAGTGCAAGATGGCTCGAATGTATAGGTCCAGAAGGACAGAGAGGAAAATTAAAGCTATATGTGGCTAACATAGCTATGAACCTATGGGGTCGAGACCTGTTGCAACAACAGAATACTCAGATTAACATCCCTCCAATCTCAGAAACAAATCATAAACTAGAACATGTTTCTGAGAGAAATATTAGAAGATATTATTCAAATGAGTGGTCACCAGCTATCCATATTATACAAGAACAGGTCACAACAACTGATGATCTTCCAAAAACACCAACAGCTCTACCTTTAAAATGGTTAACAGACAAGCCTGTATGGGTTCATCAATGGCTTTTAACAACAGAGAAACTCCAGGCTTTAGAAGAGCTGGTAGAAGAACAGTTAAATGCTCAGCATATTGAAGAATCAACCAGCCCTTGGAATTCTCCTGTATTTGTTATTAAAAAGAAATCTGGTAAATGGAGAATGATAACAGACGTTAGAGCAATTAACAAAGTAATTCAGCCAATGGGCTCTCTACAATCTGGAATTCCTTTGCCTACTCTGTTACCAAAAGGATGGTCTCTCATATTTATTGATTTAAAAAACTGTTTCTTTTCAATACCCTTACAAGAAAAAGACAGAGAAAGATTTGCCTTCACGGTGCCTACTTACAATAATTCTCAACCGGTTAAAAGATTTCAATGGAGGGTCCTCCCACAGGGAATGTTGAATAGACCAACCCTGTGCCAATATTTTGTACAACAGCCATTGGAAGTGATACGTAAAAAATTTCCTAAATCTATAATTTATCATTATATGAATGATATTTTACTAGCTGACTCAAATGCAGATACTTTAGAAAGAATGTTTGAAGAAGTAAAGGAAATTTTGTCTTGCTGGGGATTACAAATTGCTCCTGAAAAGATACAAAGAGGAGATTCTATTAATTATTTAGTATATAAAATAGAGATACAAAAAAATTAGACCCCAAAAGGTGCAAATTAGGAGAGATCGACTACAGACTCTTAATGACTTTCAAAGATTATTTGGAGACATTTCTCATCTAAGAACTATTGTTGGGGTAAAAAATGATAAACTAAATAATTTGTTCAAAACCTTAGAAGGTGACAAGGACTTAAATAGTCCAAGAGAATAATCACCTGAAGCTGAGAAAGAACTGGCCTTGGTAGAAAAGAAAGTAAATGAAGGACACATGGATCGTATCGATCCAAAGCTGGATTGCATTTTGGTTATTTTACCCTCTAGGCACTCTCCTACAGGAATATTAATGCAGAGGGAAGATATTATATTGGAATGGATATTTTTACCAAATAAACTGAATAAAAAACTAAAAACTTATGTGGAAAAAAATCTCTGACTTAATTTTGAAAGGAAAATTGAGACTTCGTCAATTAGCAGGAATAGACCCAGTAGAAATTGTCATACCTTTAACTAAGGAGGACATTGAAAAATTATGGACAGAAAGTGAACCTTGGCAAAGATCTTGCAGTAATTTTTTGGGAGAAATTAACAGCAAATATCCCAAAAGCAATAGAATTGATCTTATAAGGAGAGCTGATTGGATTTCGCCTTGAATTGCACGGGGAAAACCCATATCTGGAGTTCGTACATTTTATACAGATGCAAACAAGGAAAGGCAGGTTACAAATCAGAAAATTTAAGTAAAGTGGTTCAAAGTTCTTATAATTCAGTTCAAAAATAGGAATTGTATGCTATTCTGTTGGTATTAATGGATTTTTCAGAACCTCTCAACATAGTTACTGACTCTCAGTATGCTGAAAGAGTGGTATTACATATTGAGACTGCAGAATTTATCCCTGATGCATCAGAATTAACTTCACTATTTATTCAGTTGCAAGATACAATCAGGAAAAGAAGTCATCCTTTATATATAACTCACATCCAATCCCATACGGGTCTGTCAGGCCCTCTAGCACAAGTTAATGATGAGATTGATAAATTATTGACAGGAAATGTGCTGGAGGCCTCAGAAATTCATAAAAAAAATCACGTCAAAAGTAAAGGTTTAAAAAAGGATTTTTCCATAACCTGGCAACAAGCCAAGGAAATTGTAAGGAAATGTCCTACTTGTTCCTTTTACAATCTGATGCCATTACCAGCCGGGTGTAACCCAAAGGGTACTCAGAGGAATGAAATCTGGCAGATGGATGTGTTTCACTTTGCAGAATTTGGAAAACTGAAATATGTACACCATACCATTGATACTTATTCAGGATTTCAATGGGCAACTGCTTTGAGTTCAGAAAAAGCTGATTCTGTAATCACTCACTTGCTAGAAGTTATGGCCATCATGGGCATACCTGCACAAATTAAAACTGACAGTGCTCCAGCATATGTCTCTGTTAAAATGAAACAGTTTTTTTGCTCATTACAATATAAAGCATATTACAGCTATACCACATAATTCTAGGCCAAGCTGTTAGAGAAAGATCAAACAGAACTCTAAAGGATATGCTAAATAAACAGAAAGGGGTAACAAAAATCCCCAGAAATATACTGCATAATGCTCTATTAACTTTGAATTTTCTCAATGCTAATGAGAAAGGAACAACAGCTGCAGAGAGACACTGGATAATAGAAAAAACTATAGAATTAAATCAGCCTATATGCTTTAAGGATGTGCTGACCTCAGAATGGAAACCAGGATATGTGTTACGTTGGGGACGAGGTTTTGCTTGTGTTTCTACAGGAGAAGATAAGCCATGGATACCATCAAAATTGATAAAGGTTCGATTTAAACAAGAGAGACCTCTTAATTAGAAGAGGTGATAGTTCATCAATCAGCATGACCATCCAATTTAAACTAACTTATACCATTAACACATGCCTTTTCATTTAATCAGATATAACTCGCCAAAAGGGAACCTCCCCAAAATTAGTCTTGGGGAATGGTTTTTGTTTTTGTCTTTTAGGAGAATGAAGGCTAAGGAATCTGAAGAACACTGGACAAATGAGACACCTAAAGAAAAAGGACAAATCATCTGTCCCAGGAAAAAGAGTAAAATGGCCTATTGCTATATCATCTACAAAATTTCATAAGTTTTCCTAAATGTTTGTTTCTGCTCTTCTCTAAAGAAATTTAACATTATTGGTCTTGTAGTCCCAGTTCAATTAAAATTTGAAGCTGACTTTGGAGTTAGAGAATGGCTCTCTCCTTTTTTAAACTCAAGCATGTTGTTAAAACGAAAATGCAAACTCCCTGTATCATGCCAGAAGAAAGAGCCATCTTCTGATATGGGACAGGAGAAAAACCAAATTAATTAAGGGACTATTCTATTACTACTAATCTCAATTCTTTGATTCTATTCTGACTCTTTAAACTTTTCTTAAAGTATGAATTTTATATCAAAATTTATAAGATATATATATATATTTTTTAAACTTTGTTAAGATATTAATGGTCATATAGACTACCAACTAATTCTAGAAAAAAAAAGGCTTCAATTAGCTGCCTATACATGTCTTTGTGTTTGAGTCTCTTATCAGTTTTCTGCAGGAAATCACAGCCAGCCTAACATCAACTGAAGTCTCCAGGAAGAAGATGGGGCCCCACAACAACAATAATTCCACATGGACAATAATAATATCACTAAGCTGACATACATCATCTACAGATCAGCTTTGGACTACAAATTGCTCAGAGCAATTTTGAGACGGCTAGATGAGATGATCCAGTTTCAGAGACAACTTGAATAAGAACTTGAGATAAACCCTGTTTGGCATTATAAACAGACTGGACAACAAAGGATATAGCTATCTTTCCTAGAATTTGACAATTAACCCAAAATTTTTCTTTTCAGAATAAAGATACCTTTGCCCATATCCAGCAAGAAACAATTTTAAGAATACGATGCCCACATTCCCAAAGAGGTCATGGTGGGGTGGGTGGTTTTTTGGTCTTTTAATGGATTTGGGGTCTGGGATAATTTTCATTGTTTAGGAGGGTTGGTTACTAGTTGTTGTTAAGGGTTAGGAAAAGGGTGAAGCAAAGGAGATTAGATTTAAGGTTCTTGTTTTTAAAAAAGACAATTACTAGTTTTAATTACATTGGATTGGATTTTTTTATATTGTATATAAATTATATATATTGAGATTGATATTGTTAGAAAATGCCATATATATATTTCTAATCTTGTTCAAGATATTGTACTTATACCGTTCATTTAACAATGTCATGCGATTTGCTGATCCTTGAATGTTATTATTACCAACTATTAGGATAAAAAGAAATGAAAGTTAGTATTCAGACATTACAATAGAACTTGTAGTCATATTAGGTATGTTTTCAAGATTGAGCAGATATATTTTAGATAGACAGGTGATCTTCAAACCCTTCAGAGATCTACAGAATATGGCATTTAAAATGTTTTAATAACTTAGAAATTTTTTCTTTTTTGTTATTTCTATGAGACATGTCGGCTCCTGGCAGTACCAATCTACTTCAGAGAAAATTTGGGCATTGAAGAAACTGTATATGGAGTTAGCTTTCATTGTGGCAAAAGTTAGCCACTGAACAACAAAGTATCCTCGAATCGACTGCTGACAAACAGGACAGACAGGACATGAAACAAAGGACTACCAATTCTTGCCAAAACAAGTGTGGTTGTGGCTTTATCAAAAGGCATCTTCTGAGGCCAGGACAATATGGCACCATCCCTGAAGTGGCCTTTGCAATCCGGAAAAGGTACCGTGCCCTTTTCTTCGAAGGCAGCTGAACAGGCAGTGGGCCGATGGCTTCTGATGTGCAGTGGAATAGTAGCTAAAACAGTTATTCTTGAAGGTTAACTAAGCTCACACCTCTCAATGGTAGACTGGCATTTAATAGAGGGATGTGGAGAAGAATGGGATGCCGAGATGAAGCCACACACATACAGCCAAGAAGAATGGACAGGTGAATTCAATAGAATTTAAAATCCTAAATCATGACATGACACTAGTGGAATTCAGGTGTTTCTGGTACATGGACTGCTCTCACTCAATGTGAGGTCGAACTGTTGACCTTGTGTACATCCTACTTCACAAATGAGTCTGTCAGATACGCTAAGCCTATAGGCTGAAGATGATGCCCCAACACTGCAGAGAAACCTCAGGTGACTGTCCAGGCAGCTGGCTGTTTCTGTCAAATCACATTTTTTTTTGGAAGCTGCTTGTGTGCACTTCCTATTTTTATTTTTGTTAGGTAATATTATTTCCTTCTTGGGTCTCTGAAGGAGCTGAAGATTAGATAGTTATAGTTGAAGATTAGATAGTTATAGTTTTCCTTGTTAAGAATTTCAGAAAAGAAACTCACTAAAGAGGTGTAAGTGTATAAATTTGAAAGACGTTAGAAGATAGTTCTGTTAGTAATATAAGTTAGGATAGAAAGTGAATCAGGTACATTTTGGACTTACCAAAATAGGATAGATAATGGAATTATTTTCTCTGAATCTGTCAAATGCAAATGGACTAGACATTGTTTAGGTATTTATTGATTGTATATATGGTATATAGCTATTGTACTTTTGTATATAGTTTTTCTTACATTAGTTATAACTTTTTTCCTTTTTTCTTTTTATTTAAAATAGAAAGGAGGAAATATGGTGATATTTTATTTGTACTGAAATGTGATTTTATTTGTATGTTAATAAATAAAGTTGCCTGGGGGTCAGAGCTAATAGTAAGCCATAGCAGAAGCCGGGCAGTGGTGGAACACACCTTTAATCCCGATCACATGACAGGCAGATCTCTGTGTATTCAAGGATACAGCCAGCATGGAGACATACACCTTTAATCTCAATACCAACCATAGAGACCTAGAGGTCTGTATAGACAGGCAATGACGAGGAGGTCATGTGGTTGGGTTTACAACCAATGAGAAGACAGAACAGAAAGTCAATAAAAAGACAGATACACAGGAAGTAGGTCTCTTTCAGAGGGGAAGGACGACAGAGGCAGCGAAGGGTAAGAAAGGTTTTTTTGTATCAGTTCTTAGCTACTGCTCTGACCTCTTGGGCTTTTAACTCTGCATTTGGCTTTGTATTTCTTATTTAATAAGACTGTTACATCTACATCCAAGGACAAGTGGAATAGCTGGCCAGACTACCTGTCCACCTGTTAGGCACCTGAGGCCCCTGCATTAAGGTAAACACCCTTATGAAGACACTGACTGGCCCTAAGCAGGAGTTAGGTGCATAGCTTTGCTTCCTATGCAAATCAAGCTCAGATCTCCCTTCCCCTCACAACCCTAGAGCAACTTCTTAGAACAAAAAGGTTTTCTTCATACCAGGTGCTTCAAGCTATGTGACAAGCTACCTAGCTATCACATACTCCTTCCCCCTCTCTGCCAGAAAGGGTGGTATAGGGAAATAAGGCAGTTTTATTTCAGTGACTTATAGCTTCTTTCACCTAATCACCTGTAAGATTGTAGTTGAGCGCATTTATGATAGACTCATAACATTTCACCTAACCACTTATAAGAATATATTTTGAGCATATAAATTCCTTTTCTGATTTATTCCAGCCCTAATCTGTCTCCACCTCTATTCACTCCCCTTTTGGGTTGCAAATGAAGTTGACCAGGATGGCTCTGGTGGGGACCTTGCAAGTCTTGTATTGTATTGTATTGTAAACATAAGAGTGTTACTGTTTTGGTGAGATATAGACTGGTTCCCTGAGAGGATGAGCCAGAATTATGGTGGCAGAGGAATAAAGCAGATGGATGAAAGAGCTCTGTGTGTTTATAGATTCTTTTCACAAAAATCACTCGCACTAATAGTAGTGTCTCTTCTGGGCCCCTGGGAAGGAGATTATTAGGGCTGGACTGTAACAATTCCCATTAGCCTAGAAACTCATCAACAGATGAACAGATCAGGAAAACACGGAACATTTTAAGAATGGATTATTATTCAGCTGTTTAAAAAATCATGAAATTTCAGGTAAATTAATGGAGCTAGAAAAAAATCATCCTAAGTGAGGTAACCCAGACCCCAAAAGACAAATATGATATATTCTCTTATATGTGAATGTTAACTTTTAAGCCTTCAATAGGCATGCTACTATGTGAATAACCACAGAGGTTAGGTGTGGAGTAAGGAACTGGGGGGTGGAAGGATATTCCAAGGATGGGAAAATAGAATATATAGTTAGATAGAAACAAAGGGGAGACTGGAACAGGACAGTCAAATGGAAAGAGGAGTGAAGAGGGGGTAGAAAAGGGAATACACAGGACTGCTAACACTAAGGGCCTTTTGATAGGTCATATGGAAACCTACTACAGCAGAAGCTTCTTAAAACATATATATATATATATATATATATATATATTTGAAAGAAATCTAACATGGAAGACAAAGCCCAAACAAGACATTTCTCACCACAATATGAAACCTCAAGTCCAGGAATGGGTTAAATCTAATTGAGTTGTTGGCCAAAACAGCCCTATGGGAACCCTAAACAACCCAGGCTATTCCCCAAGGCTATTGGTTGCTCCCCACAAACTGACAGTAAGGTCCTATTGCTGAAGACAACATCTAATATCTCACTTAACACACAGAAGTTGAACTGGTGTCTAACTAGAACTATCACCCCTACTGACTAATGTTCCAGAGGAGAAAGCTAACTACCAACCCACCTACTACCAATGCATCTACAAACCATGCCATCTACAATGGTGATCTGCTTGCATGAAACACTGGTGAAATAATAGCTTATGTCAAGAAAGAAAAGAAAAGACACACAAATAAGAAAGGAAAAAGCTAAATCATCCTTACTAACAAACAACATTATACTTAAAATGCCTTAGACTCCACAAAGTTTTATCTCTAGTAAGCATCTTCAGCAAAGTATCAGGACAAAAATGCAACACACTGATTTCAATGGCTTTTCTATATACCAATAAGAAACATACTTATAAAGAAACCAGGAAACCAACCCCATTCACAATAGCCTTATAATAATACCTAGGGAAAAAATAAAACAAAAACTATAACAAAAAACTTGAAAACACAAAAAAAGAAACTTAAAAGATAGAAAGACTCCTATGTTCATAGATTGGTAGAATTAGTACTATGAACATGCCTGTATTACTGAAAACAACCAACAGATTCAACACACTCTCCATCAAAATGCCAATGGCATTCAATTTCTTCAGAGAAATAGAAAAGAATTCAAAAACTCATGTGAAAGTTCAAAAGACCCCAAATAGTCAAAGACATCCTTAGGAAAAAAACAACACTGCTAGAGGTACCACAATATCTAATTGTAAATTATATGACAGTATAGCCATAACAAAAAAGCATAATTCTGGCACAAAACAGACATACAGACCAATCCAATTGCCCAGAGGAACCAAAAATGAACCAACACAGATATAGCTACAGCTACATGACTCCCAACAAAGGTGGTACAAAAACATACCTCAGACAAAAAGTAGCCTCCCCAGTAAATGGAAGGAAACAGATACTCACATATGGAAGACTGAAAATATATTTCTAACATTCATCTTCCAAAAAAAATCAATTCAACATAGAGCAAGGATCTCAATGTACAGCCTGAAACTTTGAAACTACCAGGAGAAAACACTTCATTATATAGGCTGAGGCAAAGGTTTTCTGAATAGGACCACAACATCTCAGAAAACAATGAGAATGACAAATGGAATTGCATGAAATGAAGGAGCCACTGCACATCAAAGGAAACAATTAACAGAGTCAACAGAATGAAAGAAAATCTTTGACAGCTATTACTCTATCAACAGACTATTATCTGTAAAATATTTTTTAAT
The DNA here is from genome assembly GCA_902168415.1 of Peromyscus melanophrys. Lineage (NCBI taxonomy): Eukaryota > Metazoa > Chordata > Mammalia > Rodentia > Cricetidae > Peromyscus > Peromyscus melanophrys. Next base: position 21,837 of record CABHPR010111544.1, read on the forward strand.
TCAAAAGTTAAACACTATAATAGTGAATAGTCAAATCAGAAATGAGAATGTAAACTGAAGAGATAACTTTCAAAATAAGGTATACCCAATGAGACTCCCTGGGAGAAACTAATTTTTTCTTTGTAAGTGGTTGTTAACTAGAGATAGCTTCTTGGTTGGGAATGAGACCTTCTGTCTACTTCCCCATCTCAGCACTAACCCTCCATCTGATTTGGATCTGTGCGGGTCATATACACACTGTCACAGTCTCTGTAACTTCATAAATGTATCTTGTTGTGTCTGGAAGACAGTTTCTTTGGTATCATCCATCCCCTCTGGCTCTACCATCTCTTCTATATATTTCTGAGCCCTTGGGGAAAGTATTTGATGAAGACATCCCATTTAGGGCTGAGTGTTCCAAGGTCTCCCACTCTTTGTACACTGTCCGGTTTCTTTCTTTCTTTCTTTCTTTCTTTCTTTCTTTCTTTCTTTCTTTCTTTCTTTCTTTCTTTCTTTCTTTCTTTCTTTCTCTCTCTCTCTCTCTCTCTCTCTCTCTCTCTCTCTCTCTCTCTCTCCCTCTCCCTCTCCCTCTCCCTCTCCCTCTCCCTCTCCCTCTCCCTCTCCTCTCCCTCTTTCCTCCCCCTCCCCCTCTTTCCTCCCCCTCCCCCTCTTTCCTCCCCCTCCCCCTCCCCCCTGCCCCTCTCCTTCTCCCTCTCCCTCTTTCCTCCTCCTTCTCCTCCTCTCTCCCTCTCTCTTTCCTCCTCTCTCTCCCTCTCTCTTTCCTCCTCCCTCTCCTCCTCTCTCCCTCTCTCTTTCCTCCTCCCTCTCCTCCCTGTCCCTCTCCCTCTCACCTTACAGGTCCTTCACATACATGGCTTCTGGTTTTGTGTTTTTATGGGATTTGTGACTATGCGAAGGAATGAGTGGTTCTCTGTGTCTATATTTGTATCTTGTGCCTTTCTTGAGCTCTTTTCCTTCTGTTTGTTGTGTTTTATCTTTCTTCTGTTGTGTTTGTTTTTTGTTTTATCTTATTATATTTTATTATTATCCCTTAGATGCCAGTTTACTTTCTAATTGGAGACAGAAAGGGGGTGGATCTGGATGAGACGGGAGGTAGGAAGGAACTGGGAAAAGCAGAGGGAGAGGAAGGAAACTGTTATCAGGATATACTGTATGAAAAAAATCTATTTTCAATAAAATAAAACAAAAAAAGAAATGCAAATGTCCAGTAAATACATGAAAAAGAAGTCAACATCCTTAGCCACTCATCAAGTGTAAGTTAGAACCATGTTGAGATTCCATTCCATTTAGAGTGGCTACCATCATGATAATATGGTACATAGACACTATGAAATACTATTCAGCCATAAAGAAAAATGAAATCATGAATTTTGAGGGTAAGTGGGTGGAACCAGGAAAGATCATATTGAGTGAAGTAACCCAGGCCCAGAAAGACAAACACAGCATGTTCTCTCTCACTGGAGGCTCCTAGATCCAAATCTTCAGATATGAGTACATGACTTGAAGTAACTGCAGAAACTAAGAGTAAGGAAGTATGGGGGGGGGGGTAGTGGGGTGTAATAGAGAGGAAAATAGCAGGGGAAATGGGGGAAATAGGGATCTCTAATTAGGGAAGGAAGGGAAAGTAGATACAGAAGAAGGAGGGGGGAATTACAAAATAGTAAGAATGCCTGAAAAGTCAACAGGAATCATACTAATAACTATCTACCTAAAAATAACTATAATACATAATACAAATGAAATTTTCCCATTTGGGCTGATAATGCTCGCTCTAACAGCCAAAGACCACCTAACAAAAAAAAACAGCAACAGGCATGAAAAGTCCTCTTTTGAACTGTTGGTCAGGGTTGTCCAAGAGACTCCCAAAATATCACAGGTTATTGTTCTTGCCCTTGGTTGCCCACCAAAGGTGGAAGGTAAATCCCTATTGCTGAAGACAGCGTGCACATCAGATGCAGGGCCCAGAGGCCCCTGAGCTAGAACCTGAAAGCCTCCTCCCTGAGGACTAGCTTTCATGGCAACAGAAGGTACCATACAAACTTCCAAAGGAAAGAAACAACCAATAAGTAGTCCTACCTAGTTATGATACCTATGAACTACAACCACCAGAATGACACAAGAGTCTTAAGGGTGCAGTAGTGTCATGCATACCTTGGCAATAAACCACAGCTCTCTAATTGGACTCAAGACCTGATCAACAAGAGGGAAATCCTAGGACTAGAAACGTATCCAACTACACAGGGCTAGTGAAGCCATGGATCTTGGAGAAGAACCTCTAACCACCACTTCACTGAACCAACATAATAGTCTCTAATGACATTTTAAATATTTGTCCTTACACCCACAGATAAGTGGAATACTCACCTCTCATCAAGGAATTGTCTTTTTGCAACAAAGTGAAGCCATTATAGAAAAATATAAGCAGTCAAAATGTAGAGTTGTCAAATCCAGTCCTTCTACAACACAACTCCTGCACCTGGGGCTCAGAGATCCTTCCTGAAGAGAGCGTGAATAGATTGTAAGAGCCAAAGGAAAAGGAAGTTGGCGGTAAGATTATGTCTCTGAGGAATATCAAAAGCTCCACTCATGAAGTCCCACAACATGACTGCCTAAACAGGAGATAAATGAGGATAATCCCAATAGACATGCTAACATGGATGACTGGAAAGTTAAGGAGGCTTCAGCCCTACACAAAGAACTATAGGCAACAAAGTGACCCATCCCCCAAGACCTCAGGGGGCTCCCTGAGACACAGACACCCCCTGCACCAATCGAATGAAGAGTGCCTGCACCACTGGAGGCACAGGCAGTATCTGCACCGATTGGAAGAAGAAATGGGTAGATCCCAGTGCAAGAATACATTCAACAACATAAAGAGTAATATGGCAACACCAGAACCTAGCAATTCTATAACAGCAAGACCTGAACATCCCAACATAGAAGAAACAGAAGAAAACAACCTTAAAAATAACTTTATGAAGATTATAGAGGTCTTTAAAGAGGAAATGAAAAATTCAATTAAAGAAATCAAAGACGAGACAATCTCTAGTGATGAAGATATGATGTAAAAACACTCAATAAAATACTGGCAAACTGAATCCAAGAACATATTTAAAAAAAAAATCCTCTGCCATGATCAAGTAGGCTTCATCCCAGAGATGCAGGGATGGTTCAACATAGGAAAATCTGTCAATGTAATCCACCACATAAACAAACTGAAAGAAAAAAAACACATGATCATCTCATTAGATGCTGAAAGAGCTTTCAACAGAATCCAATACTCCTTCATAACAACGGTTTTGGAGAGATCAGGAATACAAGGAACATACCTAAACATAATAAAGAAAATTTCCAGCAAGCTGACAGTCAACATTAAATTAAATGGAGAGAGACTCAAAGCAATTCCACTAAAATTAGGAACAAAACAAGCCTGTTCATTCTCCCCATACCTATTCAAAACAGTATTCAAAGTTCTAGCTAGAGCAATAAGACAAGAAAAGGAGATCAAGAGGATATTCACTGGAAAGGAAGAAGTCAAACTTTTGCTATTTGCAAATGATATGATAGTATACATAAGTGACCCCAAAAACTCTACCAGGGACCTACTACAGCTGATAAACACCTTCAGTAATGTGGCAGGATACAAGATTAACTCAAAAAAATCAGGAGCCCTCCTACATACAGGCCAAAAAAGAAATCAGAGAGACATCACCCTTTACAATAGCCACAAATAATACAAAATACATTGGGGTAACTCTAACTAAGCTAATGAAAGACCTGTACATCAAGAACTTTGAGTCTTTGAAGAAAGAAACTGAAGAAGATATCAGAAAATGGAAAGATCTCCCATGCTCATGGATAGGTAGAGCCAACATAATAAAAATGGCAATCTTACCAAAAGCGATCTACAGATTCAAAGCAATCCCCATCAAAATCCCAATGCAATTCTTCATAGACCTTGAAAGAACAATACTCAACTTCATATGGAAAAATAAAATTCCCAGGGTAGCTACAGCAATCCTGTACAATAAAGCAACTTCTGGAGGCATCACCATCCCTGACTTCAATAGTAATAAAAATAGCTTGGTATTGGAATAAAAATAGACATGTGGACCAATGGAATCAAACTGAAGACCCTGACATTAATCCACACACCTATGAACACCTGATTCTTGACAAAGAAGTCAAAACTGTACCATGGGGGGGGGGGGAAGCATCTTCAACAAATGGTGCTGGTATAACTGGATGTCAACAGGTAGAAGATTACAAATAGATCCATATCTATCATCATGCACAAAACTCAAGTCCAAGTGGATCAAAGACCTCAACATAAATCCAGGTACACTGAAACTGATAGAAGTAGGAAGTAGTCTTGAACTCATTGGCACAAGAGATCACTTCCTAAATATAACACCAGTAGCACAGACCCTGAGCACAACAATTAATAAATGGGACCTTCTGAAACTGAAAAGCTTCTCTAAGGCAAAGGACACAGTAAATAAGACAAAATGACAGCGTACAGAATGGGAAAAGATCTTTATTAACCCCACATCTGACAGAGGGCTGATCTCCAAAATATATAGAGAACTCAAGAAACTAGACATCAAAATACCAAATAATCCAATTAAAAATTTGGATATAGATCTAAACAGAGAATCCTCAACAGAAGAATCTCAAATGGCCAAAAGACATTTAAGGAACTGCTCAACATCCTTAGTCATCAGGGAAATACAAATCAAAACAACTCTGTGATACCATCTTACACCTGTCAGAATGGCTAAGATCAAAAACACTGAGGACAGCTTGTGTTGGAAAGGATGTGAGTAAGGGCAACACTCCTCCACTGTTGGTGGGAGTGCAAACTTGTACAGCCACTGTGGAAATTAGTATGGCAACTTCTCAGAAAATTGGGAATCAATCTACCTCAAGACCCAATGATACCACTCTTGTGCATATACCCAAGGAATGCTCAATCATACCACAAGGACACATGCTCAAATATGTTCATAGCAGCATTATTCATAATAGCCAGAATGTGGAAACAACCTAGATGCCCCTCAACCAAAGGATGGATAAAGAAAACGTGGTACATTTATATAATGGAGTACTACTCAGCTGTAAAAATCAATGACATCATGAAATTTGCAGATAAATGGATGGAACTAGAAAATATCATCCTGAGTGAGGTAACCCAGACTCAGAAAGACAAACATGGTATGTACTCACTCACTAGTGGATATTAGATGTAAAGCAAAGGATAACCAGACTACAAGCCACAGCTCCGAGAAGCTAGGGACAAGGAAGACCCAAAGAGGGATGTATGGATTGCCCTGGGATAAGGAAATAAAAGACATCTCCTGGGTAAACTGGGGGTAGGGAGTAGGGGAGAGGTAGAGGGGAGGGGATCGGGGATGAGAACATGAGGGAACTGGATGGTGGAGCTGAGGGAGGGACAGAGTGGTAGCATGATGAAAGACATATCTTGATAGAGGGAGACATTATGGGGTTAGGGAGAAACCTGGTGCTAGGGAAATTCCCAGGAATCCATGAGGATGACCCCAGATTAGATTACTAGCAATGGTGGAAAGGGTGCCTGAACTGGCCTTCCCCTGTAATCAGATTGGTGAATACCCTAACTGTCATCATAGAGTCTTCATCCAGTAACTGATGGAAGCAGATGCAGAGATACACAACCAAGCACTGGGCTGAGCTCTGGGAGTCCAGTTGAAGAGAGAGAGGAGGGATTATTTGAACAAGGGAGGTCAAGATGATTATGTGGAAATCTACAGAGCCAACTGAATCAAGCTCATGGGAACTCACAAACTTTAGACCAACAGCTGTGGAGCCTACGTGGGACGGAACTAGGCCCTTTGCATATAGGAGACAGTTGTGTAGTTTGGTCTGCTTGAGGGGCCCCTGGCAGTGGGATCAGGATCTATTTCTGGTGCATGAGCTGGCTTTTTGGAGCCCATTCCCTATGGTGGGATGCCTTGCTCAACCTTGATGCAGGGAGGAGAGGCTTGGTCTTGCCTCAACTGAATGAATGTACCAGGCTTTGTTGACTCCCCATGGGAGCCCTTACCCTTTTAGAGGAGTGGATGGGGAGTGGATTGGGCGGGGGTTGGGGTAGGAAAAGGAATGGGAGGAGGAACTGTGGTTGGTATGTAAAATGAATTAAAAAATTTAAAAAAATAAAGAAATTATAGGAGAGCCAACAGCCTAACAGCCACTAGAGGGAGTAAATAGATTCAAATGCCTACAATTTTTTTTTTCTCTCAGAGGCTCTAAGAGTTTCTTCAAAGACCCTCTGGACATTTTTACTGGATTTTATAATATACTGGATTGTATAGTTCAATACAGTGAAATAACTGCAGGAAGTACATTATTCAAAATTCTTAAGAAAAAAACAGTGAATGACATTTGGAACATTGAAAAATTCTAACACATTTCAGAGAACAGAACATCAAGTTTATGCAAAAGAATGGGCACATGTCCAGGACTGTGTACATTCATGCAAACACTAAATTTTCACCTCCGAATGAAACTGAGATTCTACACACCTTAAATATAACTGCCAGCTACCTGGAAAGAAACTAAAGTTACGCCCCTAAAAAAGGCATGGAGAACCCTCAGGAAAGGCTAAAGTGCTAACTGGTGGCAAGTGTTTCAGTTTCTGGCTAATCATCAGTCTAAATTAATTGTCAGAGACCTCAGTATTAATGACCAAGTAAACCAAATCAGCCAAAATCACCACTATATCTTGAGAAGGCAAAATAATCTTATTTTCAGAATCACTATGCTATATTATTTTAAATGTCCAGTTTTCAAATAAAAAAGACATTAAAAAATCCAAGAGATATGCATGTAAAACATAGTCAATTGAAACTAACCTTGAAAAAGAATAATTGTTTGACTCAAATAATTAAAATATTAAATTTGCTATTTTTAAATATGAACCAAGAAAACTATACCTAAAGTACTAATAAAAATAGGGGATACAGTCACTTCAAATAGAGAATATCAATAAAAAGATTAAAAGGAACCAGAAGAAATTCCAAGTTAAAAAGTGTAATAACTGAAATGAAAAGGCCAATCTCAGGGATCAGCAGGAGACTGAGCAGCCAGAAGGAACAGGAGCCTTTAAGAAAAGCTACTTGGTAATTATCCAGGCTGAGAGACAAGAAAATGAAAATAAAGATAAATGAGCCATGGCTTGGACATAAGGGAAATCATCACTGCACCAGAGTCCTGGGAAAGGTAGAGGAGGTAATTACAGAGAGTGTTTGAAGAAATTGTTATTACTTCCCCAAATTCGCAAATATCATAAATGTACAAATTTAAGATCACTCAAGGTAAAACTCAAGAAAATACACACCCAGACACTTTATGATCCATAAGAATCTATAAACAAAGAGAATCATGAAAACAGAGAAGTAACTAGTTATATATAAGTGATCCTTAACTAATAGTTTCTCATTTTTTCTTTAGAATCTATAAACAAAGAGAATCATGAAAACAGAGAAGTAACTAGTTATATATAAGTGATCCTTAACTAATAGTTTCTCATTTTTTCTTTAGAAGATATGATTAAATATAAAATCTGAATAAGCTTAAAAGCAGAATAAATTACTATTAAAATATATTTCTACAAACTCCAGAACCAGATGGATTCACCAGCAAATTGTATCAAATAATTAAAGTAAAATTAACAATAATCTTTCACAAACCATTTCAAGAAATATGAGCAGGAAATATACCACAGTCTGTTCTACAAAGTTACCATTACCCTAACACTAAAATCAAATGCTCAGAAACTACAAGCCTTCATGAAACAGACCTCACAGTACCAGCAAACAAATCCATCGTCACAAAAAGGACTATAGGGGGCCAGTGAGATGGCTCAGCAGGTAAAGGCACTTTCCACAATGCCTGACAAACTGATTTAATTTCCAGGACCCATATAATTGAAGGAGAGGACCAATTCCTTTAAGCTGTCCTCTGATCTTCACACCCAGGTCATAGCATTCATACACACCCCTCCCAGCCTCCCAGCTATACAAATAACAAATCCAACACCCTTCACAGTGAAAACACTCAAAACAGGACAGAAGGGGTCATCTTCAGTGAGATTAAGACCATCTTTAAAAACACAGTTAGCATTATTCTAAATACTCAAAAACTGAGACATTCACTTTCCCCGAAGATAGAGGCAACACAAAGCCATTATTGATGAGGAAGTTCTAAATGAAGCAACTTTTAAGAAAAAGTTCACTTATAAGAAAAAAATGCATTCATACCAGAAACAAAAGCATGCAGCTAACTTCGGGTGTCATATTTTGCATGGAAAATACTAAAGAATACCCCCAAAGAGAGCTAATAAATAAATTAAACAAATGGAAGGGTATAATATCAATATGAAAATGTTAAAAGCATGTCTCTACACTAGCAACAAATAATCTAAAAACTAGCTAAATTAGATTCTTTAAATTTAAATTCATTTAAAATAGTATTAAAATGAAATAAGTAGAAAGAAACAATAGAACTACAAAACTTAAAGTCAGTAAATTACAAAGTGCTCTAGGCCCTAGGACCAGGGGTATAACCCGTGCCCCTCTACCCTCACCCATTGCAGCCCCAGTTGCAGGCCAGCAGGCAAGACTCCTGCAGGGAGGCACCCACCCTTCCCCCAGTGGACCTTGTAATCTACAAATCCCGCTCCTCCCCTAACCCACCCATCCCTGCAGACTGCAGCTGCTCCCTGAGACACAGACCCCACCAGCTTTGATTGAACCAAGAAGTGAGTGACTGTTCTCTCAGTCGGTCACCCCAGACTCTAGGCCATAGGCCTAGGAGCACAACGTATGCCCCCTACCCTCACCCATTGCAGTCCCAGCTGCAGGCCAGCAGGCAAGACTTCTGTGGACAGGCTTCCCCAATACCACCACCTGTTGGACCGAGTAATCTACAAGTCCAACTCTGTCCCCCAAACCCACCCACCCTCCCAAGACCCCAGGAGCTCCCTGAAACACAAACACTGCCAGTGCCAACTGGACCAAGAGCAGCTCCCTGAGACACAGACACCCCTTGCACCAACTGGAGGAAAAGATGGGAAGATGCCAGTGTCAGAATACATTCAACAACATAAAAAGCAATATGGCACCACCAGGACCTAGTGGTTTTACTACAGCAAGACCTGAACATCCCAACATAGAAGAAACAGAAGAAAACAACCTTAAAAATAAATTTATGAAGATGATAGAGGCCTGTAAAGAGAAAATGAAAAATTCCTTAAAGAAATAGAGGAAAAGACAAACAAAAAAATGGAAGAAATCAATAAAGCCCTTAAAGAAAGTCAAGAAAACAAAGAAAAAGCAATCAAACAGGTGAAGGAAACAGTTCAAGACTTGAAAATTGAAATAGAGGAAATAAAAAACAAACAAACCAAAAGGATGCTGAAAATAGAAAATCTGAGTAAACAAACAGGAACTACAGATGCAAGCATAACCAACAGGATGCAAGAGATAGAAGAAAATATCTTTAGTGTTGAAAATACGATAGAGGAAATAGATTCATTGGTCAAAGAAAACATTAAAATCAACAAATTCATAACACAAAATGTTCAGGAAATCTGGGATACCATGAAAAGACCAAACCTAAGAATAATAGGCATAGAAAAAGGAAAAGAATACCAACTCAAAGGCACAGAAAATATATTCCTTAAAATCATTGAAGAAAACTTTCCTAACCTAAAGAAGGAAATACCTATGAAGATACAAGAAGCTTACAGAATACAAAATAGACTGGACTAAAAATAAAAGTCCCCTCGCCACACAATAATCAAAGCACTAAACATTCAGAATAAAGAAAGAATATTAAGAGCAGCAAAGGAAAAAGGCCAAGTGACTTATAAAGGCAGAACCATCAGAATAACATCCAACTTCTCAATGGAGACTCTGATAGCCAGAAGTCCTGCACAGACGTTATGCAGACACTAAGACACTACAGATGCCAGCCCAGATTACTAGACCCAACAAAACAATCACCATAGAAGGAGTAAACATGATATTCCAAGACAAAACCAGATTTAAACAATACCTATCCAGAAATCCAGCCCTACAGAAAGCACGAGAAGGAAAACTCCAACCGAAGGAAGTTAGATGCACCCACAAAACACAGACAATAGATAATCCCACACCAGCATCCCATAGAAGGTAAACAAACATACACTACCAACAAAAGATAACAGGAATTAATAATCACTGGTCATTAATATCCCTTAATATCAATGTACTCAATTAGCCTATAAAAAGACACAGGCTAAAAGAATGGACACAAAAATAGGATCATCCTTCTGCTGCATACAAGAAACACACCTCAACTTCAAAGACAGACACTACCTGAGAGTAAAGTATTGGGAAAAGACTTTCCAATCAAATAGACTTAAGAAGCTAGCTGGTGTAGCTAACCTAACAAAATAGACTTCAAACTAAAATTAATCAAAAGAGATTGAGAAGGACATTACATATTCATCACAGGAAAAAATCCATCAAGATGAAGTCTCAATTCTGAACATTTATGCTCCAAATACAAGGGCACTCACATATGTAAAAGAAACATTACTAAAGCTTAAATTGCACATCAAACCCCACACTCTAATAGTGGGAGACTTCAACACTCAACTCTCACCAATGGATGGGTCTTCCAGACAGAAACTTAACAAAGAAATAAGGGTACTAACAGACGTTATGAATGAAATGGACTTAATAGACATCTACAGAACATTTCACCAAACACAAAAGAATATAGCTTCTTCTCAGCACCTAATGGAACCTTCTTTAAAATTGACTACATACTCAGTCATAAAGCAAATCTCAACAGATACAAAACAATTGGAATAATCTGTATTTTATCAGACCACTATGGCTTAAAGCTAGAACTCAAAAACAAGATAAATTATAGAAAGCATAGAAACTCATGGAAACTAAACAATGCTGAACAGAATCACCACTGGGTCAAAGAAGAAATAAAGAAATTAAAGATTTCCTAGCATTCAATGAAAATGAATGTACAACATACCCAAACTTATGCGACACTATGAAAGCAGTACTAAGAGAAAAGTTCATAGCACTAAATGCCTACATAAAGAAGTTGGAGAAGTCTCACACTAGTAACTTAACAGAAATCCTGAAATCTCTAGAACAAAAAGAAGCAAACTCACCCAGAAGGAATAGACTCCAGGAAATAATTAAATTGAGGACTGAAATCAATAAACGAAAAACAAAGAGAACAATACAAAGAATTAATGAAACAAAGAGTTGGTTCTTTGAAAAAAATAAACAAGATAGACAAACCCTTATCCAAACTAACCAAAAGGCATAAAGAATATCCAATTAACAAAATCAGAAACAAAAAGGGAGACATAACAACAGACAAGGAGGAAATTCAGAGAATTATCAGGTCATACTTCAAAAGCCTAGACTCCACAAAATTGGAAAATCTAAAAGAAATGGATAATTTTCTGGATAGGTACCACATCCCAAATTAAGACAAGACTAGATAAAAAAATTCAAATAGACCTATAACCCCTATGAAATTAGAAGCAGTCATTAAAAGTCTCCCAACCAAAAAAAAAAAAAAAAAGCACAGGGACAGATGGTTTCAGCCCAGAATTCTACAAGGATTTCAAAGAATAGCTAATACCAATGCTCCTTAAATTATTCCACAAAACTAAAAAAAATTGTTCCACACAATAGTAATAGAAGGAACATTGTCAAACTCTTTCTATGGGGCTACAGTTACCCTGATACCTAAACCACACAAAGATGCAACAAAGAAAGATAATTACAGACCAATCTCCCTCATGAACATTGATGCAAAAATACTCAATAAAATACTGGCAAACTGAATCCAAGAACACATCAAAAAAAATCATCTGCCATGATCAAGTAGGCTTCATCCCAGAAATGCAGGGATGGTTCAACATAGGAAAATCTGTCAATGTAATCCACCACATAAACAAACTGAAAGAAAAAAAAACATGATCATCTCATTAGATGCTGAAAAAGCCTTCAATAGAATCCAATACACCTTCATGATAAAGATCTTGGAGAAATCAGGAATACAAGAAACATACCTAAACATAATAAAGAAAATTTCCAGCAAGCTGACAGTCAACATCAAATTAAATGGAGAGAAACTCAAAGCAATTCCACTAAAATCAGGAACAAGACAAGGCTGTCCACTCTCCCCATACCTATTCAAAACAGTATTCGAAGTTCTAGCTAGAGCAATAAGACAAGAAAAGGAGATCAAGGTGATATTCACTGGAAAGGAAGAAGTCAAACTTTTGCTATTTGCAAATGATATGATAGTATACATAAGTGACCCCAAAAACTCTACCAGGGACCTACTACAGCTGATAAACACCTTCAGTAATGTGGCAGGATACAAGATTAACTCAAAAAAATCAGGAGCCCTCCTACATACAGGCCAAAAAAGAAATCAGAGAGACATCACCCTTTACAATAGCCACAAATAATACAAAATACCTTGGGGTAACTCTAACTAACCTAGTGAAAGACCTGTACAACAAGAACTTTGAGTCTTTGAAGAAAGAAACTGAAGAAGATATCAGAAAATGGAAAGATCTCCCATGCTCATGGATAGGTGGAGCCAATATAATAGAAATGGCAATCTTACCAAAAGCGATCTACAGATTCAAAGCAATCCCCATCAAAATCCCTATACAATTCTTCACAGACCTTGAAAGAACAATACTCAACTTCATACTGAAAAATAAAAAAAACAGAATAGCTAAAACAATCCTGTACAATAAAGCAACCTCTGGAGGCATCACCATCCCTGATCTCAAGCTCTACTATAGAGCTATAGCAATAAAAATGGCTTGGTATTGGCATAAAAACAGACATGTGGACCAATGGAATCAAACTGAAGACCCTGACATTAATCCACACACCTATGAACACTTGATTTTTGACAAAGAAGCCAAAACTGTACCATGGAAAAAAGAAAGCATCTTCAACAAATGGTGCTGGCATAACTGGATGTCAACAGGCAGAAGATTACAAATAGATCCATATCTATCACCGTGCACAAAACTCAAGTCCAAGTGGATCAAAGACCTCAACATAAATCCAGCTACACTGAACCTGACAGAAGAGAAAGTAGGAAGTAGACTAGAACACATTGGCACTGAAGATCACTTCCTAAATATAACACCAGTAGTACAGACACTAAGAGCAACAATTAATAAATGGGACCTCCTGAAACTGAAAAGCTTCTCTAAGGCAAAGGACACAGTAAATAAGAGACAACAGCCTACAGAATGGGAAAAGATCTTCATTAACCCCACATCTGACAGGGGGCTAATTATAGTAGAATATTTTAAGCTGTGTTACTTCTGTTTATGTTGCATTTGTTTAACTCTGTGAAGCTGTGTTACTGTGCCCATTTAAAACACCTGATGGGCTAATAAAGAACTGAATGGCCAATAGCAAGGCAGGAGGGAGAGATAGGCGGGGCTGGCAGGTAGAGAGGATAAACAGAAGGAGAAATCTGGGAGGAGAGATCTAGGAGCCAGAGAAGGAAGAGGACGTCAGGGACCAGCCACCCAGCTACACAGCAAGCCAGGGAGTAAGAGTAAGAAGTAAGAGAACAGGAAAAGCCCAGAGGGAAAAGACAGATGGGATAATTTAAGATAAGGAAAGCTAGTTAGAAACTAAGACAAGCTGAGACCGGACATTCATAAGTAATAATAAGCTTCCATGTGTAATTTATTTGGGAGCTGGGTGGCAGGTCCGCAAAAAAAAAAAAAAAAAAAAAAAAAA
>CABHPR010111546.1:0-17526 GCA_902168415.1 Peromyscus melanophrys
AAAAAAAAAAAAACCTTTACAAAAAAAAGTACAGTATTATATACATGTAATCCCAGCATGTGGGAGGCTGAGGTAAAAAGATCAGGCATTCAAGGCCAGCCTGGGCAGCAAAACAAAGCCTTGGCTTTAAAGAAAAAAATTAAAGAACTAAAGATACTAAAAATTTAGTATCACCTCTTTCTGATTTTCTGTTATTTCCCTATATTAATTCTATTTGGGTTTCTTTTGGGGGCGGGGTAAGAATATCAGGTACTTTTGTGAAAAAAATCCACTGTATAATGAAAACTTGATAAAATTATTTATTACTATTGCTGTTTTATTGATTACATATTTATGTGTGTGAACACATACATGCCATTGCACAAGTGTTGATTATCTCGTTCCATCAAGTGGGTTCTGGGGACCAGACTCAGGTTATCAGGCTTGGTGAGAGGTGCTGTATATCCAGCAAGCTATTTCTCTGGTCCTGTCTACTTATTTATTATAATTATTATTACAATTATTATTATTAAATTTTTAATATTTACTTTGCTTTATGTGTATTAATGCTTTGCCTACGTGCATGTATATGCACCATGTATGTGCCTGTTGGATCCCTTGGAATTGGTGTTACAGATGGTTGTGAACCACCACATAGGTGCTGGGAATCAAATCTGGGTCTCCTTAATAGCAATAAGTGCTCTTAACCACTTAGTCATCTCTGCAGCCCCAGTCCTATTTATTTTTATTTTATATGCATGGGTGTTTTGCTTACATGTATGTGTGTGTACCGTGTGTGTGTGCGCGCAGTGCTCATGGAGACCGAAGAAGGTGGTCGATCTCTCAGCATGTGAGGGCTCTATGATGTCCCAGGGATTCCATGATTAAGGTAGATGGCAATGTCATTAACAACTAGAGTTCATGTCCAAGGCATTAGCTGGGTAATAGCCATGAAATATCTACATGATAGGAAAAGAAACGAAATCAAGACAGACTGCAAAGCAATCCAACATCTAAAGGATAAGTAGAAGAGGCAGAAAGGCTCAGGAGCAGGAAGAGGAGGGGTCAAACAGGAGACAAGCATCACTGAAGACAGGAAAGCAAAGGGCTCCAAGGAGAAAAGAGTCACTGTGTGACTCCGGGGGGTGGGGAGAGCAGGATTTAAAACACACTGGTTTTCCGGTTTATCGTCAAAGGCCATCAAATCATTTCTTCCTCTTCTAGGTTATACACACCCAAGTGCTAATCTGTACAGTTAAGAAGGCCCCAAGAGCAGCCACATGGAGGCACAGAAACATGAAAACAATGGCCCTTGCCAAGGAATTCAGTTGGCAGAGTAGGGGATGGAAGTTTCCAGGTGTTTGCCTACACATTACTTCTATCCCAAAACAGCAGGAAGAGTTCCCTGGCTGAGAGGTTCGCAGGCTGCTCTGAGCCAGGCTGCTCCAGCTACTTCTAATCTATCTGTCCACCTGCTCCAGAGGACATGGGCCATCACTGCACCTCTGTGTAGGCATTAGTGGCCTCTGGGAAGCCTTTTCCTGGTACATTCTCAGTACAACTGAGGAGACAAACAGCAGAAGAGACATGCCTTCCTTCCTACAAGGGCAGAAGCGATCTGTGAGGAGAAACAGGATCAGCTGCAGCTGGCATCTAGACACCAGCAGGTCTGACTGACTGATTTTGAGACAGTCTCTTGTAGCTCAGGCTGGCCTCAAACCTGCGATGCAGGTGAGGATGACCTTGAACTCCTGATCCTCCTGCCTCCACCTCCCCAGTTCTGAGATTATAGCCATGTTCCACCATGGCCACTTTATATGGTGGGTGCTGAGGATCAAACCTAGGGCTTTGTGCATGCCAGGCCAACAGTACCTGCTGTGTTATATTTCCAGGCTGCAAGTCTTCATTATAAAAACATCATTGGGAAATTTTCCATAAGGCTGATATAAGAGCTCAGATTTTAATGTCTGAACTTTACAATTTAAAATTTTTTCTGCATCAAATCAACTTAAATACTAATACAGACTTTACTTTGTATTTCATTGGAGTAACTTTAAAGAAAATTAGAAAACCTAGATTAGAGGTCAGCAAGCTTTCTGTTAAAGGCCCAGAGCTATTTTTAGCTATCTGGGCTCCTCTGTTGTAATTACTCAACTCTGCCCTGAAGTTGCAAAAGCAGCCAACCAGGAGGGAACACAGTGGCTGAGTTACAGCTGTGGCATTCACAAAAGCAACTGTGCTTCCTTCGGCCACAAACTCAACCCACCAGCAGTATTGAATCCTAATAGTCAAGAAAAACACAAATAAAATTAAAAAAAATGAATTTTAGTGCCCATGAAAGTTTTCAAAAATGATTTTCTAAAATTAGTGATCAGTGAACCAGGTAATTGCCAAATCACGCCTGTAGTCTCAGCACTTGGGGAGTTGAGGAGAGAGGTATTAGAGTGAGTTCAAGGCCAGCCTGAGCAGACACTGTGCTCCAGTCACATATTACCTGCTATGCATGCTGGCACAGCCTGGGGAGGTATGATTTGCTGAATAAAGTGGTCTTGGCATTTGAAATGGGAGTTGCACAAACAAACAAACAAACAAACACACTGAAAAATTGATTGCAAGTAACAGCCTTACTTTGTCTACATCCCCTACTGGAGGTTTTCAAGTGAGACCCATGATATGATAGAACATACTATACTGAGCATTTCAAACATGAAATTCACTCAGCCGTGCTCTGCATTAGCTTCCACCTCATATCCTTCACCCATCAAACAAGCTTGGCTGGTCTCTAACATCATCTCACAGCCCAGGCTTGTGAGTAAAGCCTTGCTTCTTCTCTGTCATCATAGGTCCTGCAGGGCTGTGTGTGTGTGTTTTCTAGTAAGAGATACCAACTCGTCTCTTTAAGCTATAATACTAAGTAGTGAGGACCATCTACTATCTAAACATGATCTGGTTCATCAGTAACATGATTTAATGCATAAAAACAGCTACAAATTACCCAGGAAACTAATTAAAAACCCACCTCTTCTATATACTGGTGTATGATAGCTTTGACAGCTGGCATGTTGGTGGCATCCATCATGAGGGTAACTGCTTGCCCCTTCCGAATCTTCACTACCCCTTTGAAAACCTGCTGATTGTTGTAACAGGCAGCCAGTGTAGCGATGGCCATTACCTACAGGTAACAGGAGAGAGAGGAATCTCAGTTTGTGAAGATGTAACAAAAGGCGTTGTGTGCACTCACAGAGTTATTATAACAGAAATATATTTCAAAATAGTATCTGGAAAGAATTTTCTAGTTTATCCTATTATGAATATAATCATTATCCATTAAAAATTGTGAGATGAAAACAAGGGGAGGGGTCTGTGATCAAAAGTGAATGATTCTTATCCTGATAGAAACCTAAGCTGGGTATACAGATTTAGCTGAGCACCATTCAGAGCTGTCAGTACCACATAAAACCAAACTTCTGAGAGAGTTAATTACAGAAATAACTGGTAAAGGAAGTTAATAAGTGTAAGAATATAGAGGCAGGGCTGGATAGATGGCTCAGTGGTTAAGAGCACTAGCTGCTCTTCCAGAGGTCCTGAGGTCAATTCCTAGCGCCAATGGCAGTTCACAACTGTCTGTAACTCCAGTTCCAGGGGATCTGGTACCCTCACACAGACCTACATGCAGGCAAAACACCAATGCACATAAAATAAAAATAAATTTTAAAAAATATACAGAGGCTAGATCTATATTGCTATCTTGAGTACAGAAAAGGATAAAAATACTTAGGTATTTAGTGAAGAAGTTAAAACATTTATTTATTCACTTCATGTATGCAGGCAATGTGGAATGATAGGAATCTAACTCAGGTGGTCACTTAGTGGCAAGAGCCATGACCTGCTAAGATGCCTCATGTAATAGCCTTACCTGGTTTTAACAGCATGCTGGCCATGTAGGCCGAGGCCAAGCTTTACCTATTAGCATAATGATCTAGCTAGTTTAGAATAGATGATGGAAAAAGGGTAAATCCAGAAGGAAGGTTCTGGAAAAGTTGACTTTGTTCTTGAATGCTGTAACTCACTCCTCCTGAGCAAAAGAGAATCTACCAGAGTCACTTTCTTAAGAAACCATGACCCTGAATATAGCACAGCAAGACAGAAACTGTATTCTACCCAGCCCAAGCACGACACTCCATACCTGTGGAATGGCACAGAAGTTAAACACACTTTGGTTCCGGAGCCTTGACAGGTAAGTGATGACGTGGGGGATATGGTGCAGGGTGTTGGTTATGAGTTCATTCAAGCACTGCACGGCCACATCTATGTTTTCTGGCTTAGCAAAGTCTTCCAGCTTCTTAACATACCTGCCCCACACCTGATCAGTCAAGAAAGTACAGAAGAAGTCAACAGGGGCACAGGTGGAGAATTTACATGTATTATGAGGTTTCCTAGGGGATTGGAGGGGGCTCAACATAGACCATTTAGCATGCAATCGGTGGGGCCTGGGGCAGGCTTCTTGCTATCTGTTCTTATATCTTAAATGAACCCATTTCTATAAATCTGTATCTTGCCACATGGCTTGTGGCTTATCGGTATCTTACATCATATTTCTCATGGTGGTGGCTGGCAGCGTCTCCTCTGCCTCAACCTTCCACTTTCCAGAATTCTCCCCTCTCTTTTTCCCACCTATACTTCCTGCCTGGCTACTGGCCAATCAGCATTTTTATTTATTAACCAATCAGAGCAACACATTCACAGCATAGAGAACATCTCACAGCACTTCCCCTTTTCATTTCTTTCAAAAAGGAAGGTTTTAACTTTTACATAGTAAAATTACATATAACAAAACAAATGTAGATGTAATTCTAAAGTCTTATTAAATAAGAAACACAGAGCCGCCGGGCGGTGGTGGCGCACGCCTTTAATCCCAGCGCTCGGGAGGCAGAGGCAGGCGGATCTCTGTGAGTTCGAGGCCAGCCTGGACTCCAAAGCGAGTTCTAGGAAAGGCGCAAAGCTACACAGAGAAACTCTGTCTTGAAAAAACAAAAAACAAAACAAACAAAAAAAAGAAACACAGAGTCAAATGAAAAGTTAAAAGCCCAGAGATCAGAGCAGTAGCCAAGGGCTAAGACCACCTTATCTTACCACTCACTGCTGTCTTTCCCCTGAGAGAGAGACCTCTTGTGTGACTCATCTTTTTACTGCCTTTCTGTTCTACCTTCTCATTGGCTTTAAACCCAACCACATGATTTCCTCATCATTGCCTGTCTATACAGACCTCCAGGTCTCTATGGTTGGTACTGAGATTAAAGGTTCGGGTCACCGCTTGGCTGTGTCCTTGAACACACAGAGACTCTGCCTGCCATGTGATCAGATTAAGGATTTGTGCTACCATGCGGAACTTCTGCTAAATGGCTTGCTTTTAGCTCTGACCCCCAGGCAACTTTATTTATTAACATACAAATAAAATCACATTGCAGCACAAATAAAATATCACCATATTTCCCCCTTCTATTCTAATAAAAAGAAAAAAGGAAAAAAGTTGTAACTAATATAAGAAAAACTATATACAATAAGTACAATAACTATATACAATATATATAGAACAGAAAAGCAATAAAAAGACAGGACACAGGAAGAAGGTCTCTCAGGGCAGCTGATAAGATAAGGTGGTCTTGGCTCTTGGCTACTGCTCTGATCTCTGGGCTTTTGACTCTGCATTTGGCTGTGTTTCTTATTTAGTGAGACCGTTTAGAATGTCATCTGCAGCCAAAGGACAGAGCTGGACAGGAGCCTTTCGCAAGTCTGTCTGCCCAAGTGTAAATATCCTACATGCTCACTTTTCCACAAGATGGCTGGTCTCTGCTGCAATCCCGGCACCCTCAAGGCTGGGCTGGAAAATCCTGAGTTCAACGCTAGCCAAGGCTAGCCTGGGCAAATACTCAAACTTTAGACTTTGAGATTTTTAATAAAATAGTTCCTTTTATATTAGAATATAAATTTTTGCCTCTGTTATATGCATTGCAAATGCATTTTCCTCATTTTGTGACTTATCCTTTTATTCTTATTCTAAAAGCACTTGGCTTTAGAACATTTTATGAAAAGTAAGAAGAAAATCCTGGAGGGATCTCAATAAACAGTTACTGAATTTTCAAGATTTGTTCAAGGTTTAATTAAATCAGGTCGTGTATAGTGGACATTCTGTAGTTTTTTCCCCCCCCCCCCCCCCCCCGCCCCCAATCCAACCCATCCCACTTGTGTTGGCAAACCTACTGAAGGTTGCAGTCAGAGAGCTCAGGCTGTGGCTACAGGAATACATTCAGGGAAAAGTCCCAGCCCTGAGAGCTCAAGTTGGTTTGCCCAGGATTTACCTATGATTTGGAGGAAGTCTGCCAGAGACAAAAAAGGGTCAAAGCTATTCATTCACAAAGCCTGAGTTCCCCGGATGCAGCCAGTCTAGCCAAAGCAAATGACCTAATGGACTCTATCCATTCTGATGCTGCCAGGGTTATTTTGACTTAGTCACTTGCAACCATTGGGTTCAATGATTCATTTTTCAGAGTCTAAAACTGTTTTCCCTTAAGTATCCCATATCAGTTACCTCTTGAGGCCAAAACTCTCTTCCTTCATGTTGGTCTTCCAGATAATCACGAATGATATTTGTTTTCTGCAGGAACAGACCCATTGAGTTGGCACACTCTGTGTCCTCACCAACTAAGGGGTCTTCAAACTCTGAGGCCGAGAACAGACGAGAAAGGCCAATTCCTACCAGCCCAGCAACGTAGTGGCAATACTGCAAAAGATTATAGTGTAAAGAACTTTAATGACACAGAAAGGTCTTGCCAGGCATCATTAGCTACAACAGAGGGAGTTCAGAGCAGTCTGAGCTGTCCTTTTGATTAAAACCCAAGCACATGAAAATACAATCAAGATGTAACTACACCGTGTCCTGACTCCCTGTGAGCACTCTGCATGCCTTCAATCCACAAACACACAAGACCTACTGTCAGCCCCCACTGCATAGATGACAAAACTGAGAAACAGAGGTCAGTTACCTTGCCCGTGGTCACTCATCTGCAAAGCCTAGGGCTACGACCCAGAGGTGTTTATTTTTATTTTATTTCTCCTCTTTTTGTATTAGGGCTTGAATTGCAGAGCTTTGCTTTTTGTTTTGTTTTTCCGAGACAGGGTTTCTCTGTGTAGCTCTAGCTGTCCTGGAACTCGCTCTATAGACCAGGGTGGTCTCAAACTCACAGAGATCTGCCTGCCTCTGCCTCCCGAGTGCTAGGATTAAAGGCGTGCACCAGACAGGATCTTACTCCCTTTATTTTTGCCATATTCTGTAGACCAGGAAGGCCTCAATCTTCTGACCCTCCCACCTCAGCATCCAGAGTTGCTGGCTTAAAGGGTTAGAACTATGAATCCGGCCTAATCAACATTTCTCAATTTTTGGCAAATGTAATGTTTAACTGCCAAAGAATTTCTTTCCCATGAAAGTGCCTGCCCCACCCCACCCCCAACTCCAAAAGGGATATACTGTTGACAGTAACACGAAATCCAGACTAGATATTGAAAAACATTCCTGCATCTACAGTGCTAAGAAAACTGTGTTTCAAGATAAAAGCTCTTGGGTAGAAATATCTGTAGAACAGAGACCTATAATTTATCTGCCTTCAAAGCTGAAGGGAAAATAATTCATAAAGCATTCAGTTATATCTGATCAGAACTTCCATTCAACACAGATGAAAAGGGGTTAGTCCTGAATGAGCCATGCCAAGAGTTGGCCAGGACTTTTAACTTTGCATTGAAATTAGAAACTGGTCTAGCACCAATCACATATTTCCTAACTTGGAGGGTATAAGCAGCAGTTCTGAAGATATTTCCACTAAGTCTAAGGGTTTTGTTTTGTTTTGTTAGTCAAGGTCTCACTGTGTAGCCCCTCACTGTCCTGGAACTCATGTAGACCAGGCTAACCTCAAACTCATAGGGATCTCTGTCTCCTGAGTGCAGGGATAAAAGGCACAGGCCACCAAGCCTAGCCAAGTTTGGCATTTTGTTTTTGTTTTGTTCAGTGCTGAGGTCAGGGCCCAGGGTCTGATTACATCCCCTGAACCCACATTGAGTCAATGAATATGTCAGTCTATTTCAAGATCTGAACCTAAGCACTGTAACAAATACAATCACATAAACTCTTCAGTTATTTATGAGGTCAACACATAAATGAGCAAGCACTCCTAAATCGATCGTAACCTACCAACTCCTAGCCTGGCCTATATCCCATACTGCTGGTAGGGAAGAAACTCTGGCCAGACCAGCTAGTACTGTGTTTGCTTCATCCCCACTCTCCTCAGGAAGATGCACATGCCCACAGGGACAGACAGCTCTTCTCTCGTCAGCAGTCACTATGGATTCAGTTTCTCTGAAAGCACATGCTGGGAAGTCTCCAGTGCAACAGTGCAGAGGCGGAGATCCCTCGTGGGAGATGAAGGCCATGAAGGCTCCATCCTCATAAGTGGATTAGTGCAAGTTATAAATGGGCTTCAGGCTGGGACTTGCATCTAATGTTCTGCTGCGCTCTCCATCTCTCTGGAAATGTTACAGTGAGAACTGCAAGAAGGTCCTCTCTAGATATGGCTTAACTTCCCAGACATTGAGAAAGAAGGCATGAAAAACTGGGATACATCTAATTATTCTTTTTCTTTTTTTAGCATCACTGGGGATCAAACCCAGGGCCTGAGGCATGCTGGACAAGCACTCTACTACTGAGTTACTCTAAAAGCAAAAGAAGAAATAACTTGTCTGGTGACTCACACACTAAACTATGTACATGCACAGTATTCCATAATGGAAAAGAAAATAACAATAACAACAAGCATTGTTTTTAAAATCTGAAAAGCACTGTTATTTCTGCATTATAGAAAATGATTTGGCCATTTACCTAAAATTTCACAGCAACTCAGGGATAACATTACAATTCGCTTTGACAACAGTAAGCCCTCTAGGGTACGCACTGTCATTGACAAGAGGATTCCACTTTAAGCTAAGTGGGTATGAGGACACAGTCAACTGCAACAGATGTTGGTTAACCCAGAAAACCCACATCTGGAGGCTATGCTGTCCTTGTTCTGAGCTTCACCATGATGACAGCTGGCTGTCTAACTCAGCAGATGTGGACTCTGCTTGCAGAGACACTGACCTTGTCCCAGTCCTGTTTGGAGGTCACATGCTTGTCCACAAATTCTGCCATCCCACATCCCATTTTCTGGCAGATGTCAGCAATCACTGTTTGGTATTTCTCAGCCAAATTCCTAAACTCCAGGGAGATCTGAAATGGAGGCCATAAAAAAAAACAAAACACAAGATTACACACTTCATGGTACCAAACAGAAACGCACAACCCCGTAGAGCTCACAAGCCAGATCAGACAGCCACTTCCCTTCATCAGTCAGGTTCCCCAAGTACTTCTTTCTTGAAGCTAGTGTTTTTATTTAATTCAAGCAAATGAAAATAAAGTACCCAATAAAACAAGGAAGAATTCTGTCTTTCTCGAACCCTGAGGAAGGTCTGCATTTTTCTTCAGGCTCTACTGTGGGACACAAGCCAGGAGGGCTTCTCCCGCCCTTAGGGAACCGAGTCACAGCTATGGCACACTCCCAGGTCCCAGTATCAGTTGCTGGCCATTCCAAGGACATGAAGGCACATTATAGTGATAAGTCTCCTGGGACAATAAAGGCAAATCCCAAACAGGGCCAGAGGCAGATTTCATTAACTTTCAAAGAGAAACTCCTCCCCTTATAGACTGGACAGGCCTTGGACAGATTACGATTAAAACACTGGCTGATTTGTTGTCCTAAGCCCCACCCTCCTTTTGAGACAGGTTCTCATTATGATGTTCAGAACTGATTTAAACTCTTGGTCCCCCTACCTTTGCTTCCCTGGAATTACTGATGTGTGCTGACATGCCTGGCTGTTTTATCCTTTCCTTGTCATGTAGGTTTTTTGTTCTTTTTCAGACAAGTTTACATATATATCCTGGCCTCAAACTCACTATGTAGCTGAGGCTAGCCTTGAGCTCCTAATCCTCCTGCCTCCACTGCCTTACCTCACCCAGCTACAAAGAGGCAGCAGAAAAGATGTAGAGTCAGCACCACGTTTCTGGAGCCAGGCACCCTGGGTTTCAATCTAGACTCCCTTTAGGCAAGGGACTTTAATTTCTCCATCCCTCAGTTTCCTCATATGCAAAAATGTAGAAAGGACAGATACACCACAGATGGTATAAGTATAAGACAGGGGTGGTGGCACATTCCAAAGGCTGAGGCAAACGTGGTGGTGGTGGTGGTAGCACACTCCCATAACACTGGAGATACAGAGGCAGGCAGATCTCTCTGAGTTCGAGGCCAGCCTGGTCTATACAGCGAGTTCTAGAACAGCCAAGACTACACAGAAAAACCCTGTCTTGAAAAAACAAAACCAACCAACCAACCAACAAACCCTAAAGGCTGAGGCAGACAAACACGAGGCAGCAAGCTCATACACAGACTGTGTATCAAGTAAAGAGAGTTTGCTTGGCTTATTCGCAGAACAAGAATGCACACAAATGGAGATCTGCACATCATATGTGGCAAAAACTTTTAAATTTATTAACTGAGCTAAGAAACTGACCTTTAAAGTACATTCTATCTACCCTGCCTTGATAAGCATATTTTATAAGGACTAGAACCTTTTAGATTTGAATTTAAAATGCCTGATACCTTATAGGTTTTTCAAACCTAACACCTCACTCCGCTCCTTTCCCTTCCTGCCACAGCTCTGTCCAGCACTAGGACAGCACCTTTACTCCTAAAGAAAGGTGTCCCAGGGCCAGACTTCCTCTACAGCCCTTCTGAACACATCTTTGCCAAGTCTTCCTATCTTAAGCTGATTCCCAGAAATGAGAGGGTCTCCCATTCAGATAAAAACATGGCTTCTCAATGCTTCCCCTCCATCAGGATATCAACGGCTCACAATCACAAATGGCTTTTCTTCTTTCTTTCTGGCCTATACTTTCAGCTCCCTTTTCTCTACCTGGGACAATTCGCTGTTTCCTAACCTTCCTGTTCAAACAGGAAAAGATCAATTTGCTGCTCACCTTTGAAGCCTTCCAAAGCCAAACATTCCCTTCCCATAGGACTGCCACATACATCAAAGAAGACACTGGACTTTCCAAACGTACTAGATGAGGATCTGAAAATTATCTATCTCCCCCAAATTACTTTAACATTCTCACATTTTTGTATTCTTTCTGCTGGGCAGATGAGGCTATATTAAATTGGTATGATCCATATAAGAAAATTATCCCACAACCAGAAAGCATTTAAAGGTTATAATGTCCTAGCATGAAAAGTAGTTTGGGCCGGGTGTGGTAGCCCTTAATCCCAGCACCAGGGAAACAGGCAGGTAGGTCTCTGTGAGTTCCAAACCAGCCTAGTCTACACAGCCAGCTCCAGGCCAGCCAAGGCAACACAGTAAAACCCTGCTTCAAAAACAAAAAACAGAGCAAAATGTATTTTGGGAGGCAAGTCTAGTATTCCTCAGGAGGTTGGGGTAGGAGGGTTACAAGTTCAAGGGCAGCTTAAAACACAAAGTGAGTTCATGGTCAGACTGGGCAAATTATTGAGAAACTATCTGAGAAAAAAAAAAAGGGCGGGGGTGGGGGAGTGGTAGGCTGAGATCTAGAGTGGTATTAAATAAGAGTAGCTAGTGATCATAGGGTCCTGGGTTCCACACCTAGTATGGAAGAGAAAAACAAAACCCATTTCTGTTACTAAAAAGGTGCAACCAGGTGGCTCACAGCATTTTATCTCCGTTAGCAGGGCTCAAAGGCTCACAGTGAGTTTCAGAGCAAACACATTCACTGGTTGTCAGATACCTGTAGGACATCAATGCCCCAGGTCCTTCCCTATGTCAGAGCTCTAACAGCTCACTCATTTCTCCAGACTTTCTCAGAGTCAGAGTACAGCATACCATATTTTGGGCTTTGGCCCTGAAAACATGATCTCAGCAAGTGGAAACAGACCTTTCCCAAAAGGAGTCTTTCTCAAACCTGGCTGTACTCCTCTCTATTCACCTGACTCTCTCCCACTCAGATGTACAGACTAGATTCCTTCACTGTCAAAGTCAGATGTACAGACTAGATTCCTTCACTGTCAAAGTCATATGAGGACTGTTCTCCAAAACTCTAGCATATATATGCACAAAACGAATGCGCTCCTTGGGGTATCAGGAACCACATGACTTTGCTAAACACGCAAATTCTAGAAAAAGAAGTGAGGTCCATGGACAACATGAACTTTAGGACTCCTAAAGCTTGGGCTTTAACTTTAATCCACCTCAAGAGCTAATACCTACAGAACACTTAGTATGCATCAGGCACTCCTAAGAACTTTATACCTAAGAAACTACCCAACTCTTGCAGCTCCACCCATGCAGATTGAGATACTGAGTCACAACTCAGGGAAAGTGCCAAGGATCTCACCTGGCTGCTGCAGGAGCCCATACCCCACCCACAGGTGCGATCCATGCTGAATAGCAACCTCAGACTGCCAGCCTCACTATAGGCAACAAGTCTGCGTGAGCCAGTCTGGAAATCTTTTTTTTTTTTTTTTTTTAATATTTTGAGAGTCTATCTTTTAGAAGCCTGAAGTGTGAATGCATCTTTCTGTAAGAACAGACTAGGGACTTGTAGTATAGAATTGGGGAGCTGTTATCGTCTCTACCATACAGACAGAAACCGAGGTAGGGAGGGGGTATATATCTCATTACCAGTTAGTAAGCTGGGATTCTAACCAGAAAGGTCTGGCTCTGGACTTTCAGCTGCGAGAGTTCTTAGCCATCACATCCGGCTGCCCTCCAACTGTCCTACCAATTATCACCATAGGTACCCAGAGGAGAATACACTACCGTGGGGAAGTCCTCCAGCACTTGGCGGTCCTTCTCCTTGCTCTCCATGAACCGCCACTCTGGTTCGTAGAGGAAAGTGTGAAAGTTGCGCAGCATCGGGATCTTCTTCTCCACACTGATGGTCATGTCATCCTCCACAGTGTCCAGAGCTCGGAGAACCAGGTAAAACACACACACTGCGTGGCTGTAAAAAAGGAAAGGCTGTTAGCATGACAACGAGCATGTGCTTTTCAACATTTATTTATTTATTTATTGTGTGTGTGTGGATGTGTCTGACGTGTGTGTGAGCATGAATGTACCCCAGCACATATGGGACACAGCTTCTGGGAATCAGTCCTCCCTTAGCACCATGTGAGTTCTGGGGACTCAACTCAGGTCACCAGGCTTGGCAGCAGGTGCCTTTACCTGCTAAACTATTTCATTACAGCCTCTGTTTGTAACTGTCATTTAACTTGTTCCAGGCCATTTCTAAGGTGTCTTACCAGTAGCTCTGCAGAGCTAGAAAGTGATATCCAAAGCCTAGCATATTTAGCAGTTAGATCCGTTCCCCTGTCTTAATGGGAGTAATGAACTCTACATACAGTCTATTTATAAAAAAGTAAAATGAAATGCTGAGCAGGTGGATGCCATACCACTCCTAGAATGCTTTATGTTTAACCAATGCATGTCAGGGACCAACAGGCAAGTGTTTAGAGGGAACAAGTATTTTGCAGATGCAAAACTTTTCAGCATGAATGCTGTCACAGTAACTGGTGTAAACTTGTGTGCAATGTGCACAAGAGGAAGCTTCTGAAGGCTCAGTATGCTTAAAATGTCAGGTGACAAGCAGGCCAAGAAAAACGCCGGGCCTGCTCACTGACAGATGCAGGTGCCAGGACTAAACGAAAGTAATAAACATGGCTGCCCCACCCCCTTCTCTGGAAGGGCTGGCCTGAAAGGACGCTGGTAGATGGCCAGGTGCCTGGAAGGGCATTTGCAAGTAAACACGTGGGCGTAGTGGAGGGGGGTTAGTCCTGCCTAAGCCACAACAAGGAGCCCATAATTCTAAGTGGCGAGTCAACGTGGCTGCAGTGACTCAAAGTCCCCTGGAAAAGCGGACCTCCCCCAGTCAGGGCTCTCCACTAACCGCATTTCCCCATCCAGCGCCTGGATGACGGCGGCGAAGCTGCGACTGGTTTGATTCAGATACTTGTAGCAGGTCTTCAAGCTGCTGCTGAGGGAGTCCTGTGGGCAGAGAAGACACACCGTGGTGGCAGACGTGGAGCAGGAGTGGGGCTGGGGCAGGCAGCTGGCAGCTGGGCTCCGTGCCCGGGACCAATCCTTGCAAGGCCAGGAGGTCGGGGGCCAGGAGCAGCCCCGTGGGGGCGAGCCCGGAGTCCTGGGCGCGGCGACCGGGCTAAGTACTAAGGTGCGCTTGACCAGGGCCATGGCCTTGGTGCAGCCTGTGGCTGCCATGGGGAGTGCGGCGTGGAGCCCTTCCTCCATAGGCCCACCTCAGGGCTAGCTCTGGCCAGAGTGGAGGAGCCTCACCGAACAACACCACACGACACGTGCAGGTCCTGGCCACGCCCACTACCGCCTCTGGCCACGCCCCCACCGGCACGAACCCCTTGCTCTCCCTCTCTGTGATGGGGTTTTTCCTAGACAAAACTATCAAGGCAGGCTCCTCTGAATCTTAACTAGGCTGGCCCTTGGTAAACTAAAGTGCTCTGTGTTTGTTTTGTGTTTGAGGGCAGTCTCTTACGACCAAGCTCTGGCTGGCTCGGAAATCACTATGTAGACCAGGCTGGCCTCGAACTTGATTGTACAACCATTCTACCTCTACCTCCCAAATGAGTGCTGGGATTACATGTATGGACCACCACACCCAGCAATGTGTCTGTCCTTGCACAGCCCAATTTCAGTTGAAATTGCCCAACCTAAACACGTGGCCACACTGGCCCACCTAAACAATAACCCCTTACCCTCTGAAGTTTCTCTTAATAATCAGGAGTGAGCCCATTTCTACCCCGAGGCTTCTTTACCCCCACCGCAATCGTTTTCTGCTGAAGACAATCTGGCTTTCCACGACTGCTGCACTGCTTTCCTGTCCCTAGCCCAGTTAAGACTGCCAGAAACATTACAATCGCTGCTCTTAGAAGCGCAGTGATGTGCAGTGAGCTGGTCTTCGCAAAGAAAAACAAGGAAGGACTATAAACACTTTGCAAAGAACTAGAGGTTTGGACGATGTCTTACTTACAAATGCCAACACAAAACTGCCATTTTGTACTGGGTGTGTGTTTTATATGAACGTTTTATGAGCAGGAAAACCGAGCTGAAGGTACAGAATTTCCCTGTGCCCCTTGCACACAATCTCTCCACTCATTCTAAGAAATGGGAAACACAAATATCTAACGAGGGAGTCCTTTCTGAAATACAGCATATCTGCTAGAAGGCAATCCACAGTTGCACTGGAATGTTAGAGAACCTTGGACCCTGGTGGGTCCTGTGAGCTACGTCCTTTTTTATTTGTATTTCCTACATTTCCTAATAGGGATACACATTATTTTGTCCAAAGAGTAAGGCTTTCTTTTAAAGAAAAAAAAAGATATACAATCCTGAGTTTCATTTTATTGCCATTCCCAATTTCATATTAGTGAAAAACAATACTTACTTATCAGCATATTTAAGTAAAATTCATAGTCTAGCACATGAAAATAACCCAAAGTTTCCATGAATAAAGCAATACATTCATGGACAATTTTTAAACAATACACTCTTTCAAAATGTGGAAAGATAAAATTTCATAGGAAAAAAACTGAATAACTGCTCTCTTTTGAGACACTGTCTTATTACTCTTGTAGCCCAGGCAGGCATGGAACTCATAGCAATCCTCCTGCCTCAGCCTCTTCACTGCTCAAATTTCAGCTGTGATCCACACCCAGGACGAGCAGCTCTTCGCACACATTACGCCCAATGAGTTTCATCTGCAGTGATAATGGTCTGGGGGTGGCTCTCACCAGGACTTGCAGTGAATGCAAAGGACAGCCACTGGCTTTGCAGAGCAGTCTTAGGGAGACAAGCCACAGGCCTTGCTTCCTTTGTTCCCTCCACATCCCTTCTTTTTTGTTTCTGATTTCAGTACATCACCCTGAACAATAAGCCCATAAAATGACCAAGAATAATCCTATTAAGAACTGTACTGCTCTCTGAACGAGGCAAGACCTCATAGCTGTGGACTTCCAGTACGTATGTCATAGCTACTGTCCCTAGAGCCTCTCCATGTTCCCTGCTGCTTGAGGCTAAGTACACATCCAGAACTCTCCAATGAGGGAAAACAGTGTTCAAGGGCATTCAGGACAAGGGTACAGACTACTAAGGAGGGCTGAACTCCCAAGACTTAGGCTCTAGTTGACAGCTACCAGCACCACCCCTACTTCCCCACCCCTGCTATAGTCTCCCCCCACCCCTTTTTTTGGGGGTTTTTTGAGATAGGGTTTCTCTGTGTGGTCCTGGCTGTCCTTGAACTAGATCTGTAGACCAGTCTGGCCTCGAACTCAGAGATTCATCTGCCTCTGCCTCCCTAGTGCTGGGATTAAAGACATGCACCACCACTGCCCAGCCTTCTTCCCTTATTTTTAAGATTTATTTATGTGCCAGATCTCATTACAGATGGTTGTGAGCCACCATGTGGGTGCTGGGAATTGAACTCAGGACCTCTGGAAGAGCAGTCGGTGCTCTTAACCTCTGAGCCATCTCTCCAGCCCCATCTTCCCTTATTTTTAATAAGACAGGTTTGCTTAGGACAAGAAAAAGAAAACCTCAAAATCCCATGAACCTCGACAGAACTGGACTCGACAGCAAGATTAACACTGCCATTTATTAGGCATCTACTGCATGCCAAACACAATACAAACATTACCTTTAACCCTGCCAAAATGTTTAAGGAAGATGTAACAGGCTTCAGTCCATGCCACACAGGTAGCAGAAATCATACTTTTTAGTGTTTTATAAAACAAACCATAAAGTGCAAGTATAGCCAATAATGTTGAGTCTTAAGAAAAAAAAAAGGGTTGGGGATTTAGCTCAGTGGTAGAGCACACAAGGCCCTGGGTTCGATCCTCAGCTCCAAAAAAAAAACAAAAACAAAACACTTTCAGTTAGCCAGGCATGGTGGGCATAGCTGTGACTTAGTACTTGGAAGGCTGGAGTGAAGGGTGAAAACGTAGAAGCCATCTGGGCTACACCCCAAGACCTCTTGGCATAAAGGAAAACAACAAAAAACAAAACAAAGCCCCTTTCATTCCCAGCCTGGAGCTGGCAGGCTGTGGCTAAGGCACTGTACCTCTGTGTACTATCTTACTGATGATAAAGAAACATGGAGATTAAGTTACTGAGGAGAACATGTATGTCTAAATAGTAAGAGTTACACTCGACAGAAGCCAGATCTTAGAAAAGGTTGGCTTCTTCTACTTAATTTTTTTTTTTTTAAGGTACTGTCTCAATGTGTAGCCCTGGCTGGCCCGGAACTCTGAGAGATCTGCCTCCCTGTTCATAGATTAAAAGCATGTACCACTATGTCTGGCCTGAACCACATTTATTCTTTGTTGCCGAAATAATCAGCCCTCAATGTTGTTCAGG
>CABHPR010111547.1:0-40162 GCA_902168415.1 Peromyscus melanophrys
GCATAACCATCAAAAATAGCACCTGTAATAATTAGAATTCAAAATGATTTTCAAGTTATAACTACTGTATTACTGCAAAGATATTTAATCATATTTCAAAAAACTATCTTTGTTACTGATAACTTAAACTCACTCTGTACAAGTGGTTAGTTTTCCTACATCATTGTACTTCAATTAATGAACTATCCGCAGTTTATCTTATTTTAATTAAGATCCTCTCTTTTTGACCTACCAGCAGGTTTAAATGCATAAACAGTTATGATAAAAAAAAAAACTCTTTAAAGTAATCAAAGACAGTACAACTCTCCATTTGTCTAGGACACTTTAATAAGTGGCTCACACAGTTACACGAAACATCTTAACATTTTATGTTATTAACAATTTTGATTAACATGGTCTTCTTATTAAAGAAGCAGATAATTCTAAATAATTTGATGTATGTTTTGTCACAAATTCACATTTTTTAGCTATGACTATATATATATTTCATGAACATATACATACACACACATATACATATATATATATATATATATATATATATATATAATGCCATTGAAAGGCTTTTATTTATCCTGGTATTGTAACAGATACTTAAACGTATTTGTAAATATCGAGAATCAGAAATATACGTTTGAAAAGACTCTGACTTAATTAGTTCCCCTTCTCTCCATCTGAACTAAACATAACCCACTGGCAGGGTCTAGAAAGGCAGGGAGGATAATGAGTACTTCCAGCCTTTCTTTGTATAATTCTAATTGATCAGAGTATTCATAGAAGCCATCTCACCAGTGTTATTATGCAATTTAACAAGAATAAATTGAAAATCAATTTTGCGATTTTTATGTTACATGAGAATCTACATTCCTAAAAAAAAAAAAAATGTGCTCTTTTAATTGTTATATCTTGAAGGCAAAAGAACCAGGTTTAGAATCTTTTTCTCACTTTTATATTTTATGACAAAGAAAGCACCCAGGCTCACAAGGAAATGTCTGCAACAATTGTAATTTCTACAATGTGAATCTTCAATGCAAAGAATAGATTTAAGAAAGAATTTGAAAACAATGCTGTTTCCAAATGTACCCAATCTCCCGTTACCAAGGGGGAGAATCCTTTGGTGCATCAAACAAACTACTTCATGTGTGCCTGAGTTTCACTTCTGTTGCTGTGCTAAAACACCGGCAAATCAACAATTTAGTGGAGAATGGATGTGTTTGGCTCACAACTCCAGGTTACAGTCTGTCACTGAGGGAAAGTCAAGGTGGAAATTCAAACAGCTGTCCACATCACATCCATAGCCACAGCAGAGAATGAACAAATGCACGAATCCCTACTTTTGCTAAGACTTCCTTCTAAACTTGTATAGTCCAGGACCAAAGCCCAGGAAATGCACTGGACAGCCCCCCTGCCTCAATTAATACAATCAATACAACATGCGTATTATATAAAAGTGAAAAGTACTTGAGGAAAAAACAAGCAAACAAACAACAAAACAAAACATAAGCAACAAGCCCTCATAGACAGGGCAACCTAAGTGAAGAGTCCTTCCTTTAGATCCCTTTCCAGGTGGTTTTAATTGTATCAAGTTGGTACTTAAACATAATTATAACGGTATATGAGTCTGTCTGATCTCTAGTACCCTGTACCTGACTTAATGCAGTGCTTTAATGTAACCCCTGTGATTGAAGGCAAATGCATCTTATTTTATCATAATTTTGTTTTCTGGCTATAAAAATCCTGATGTGAACATTGCCGAGGGCCACCAGGGAGGATGTGGGAAAGATGTCAAGGTCATTCTCGATATGATGACATTGGCTGACTCCTCAAAGCACACCTGAATAGTTCAACCAGTCCTGCACAAAGACAAGGAAAAAGTTGGCGTACCACCCCCCTTGAAACTGCACTTGCTATCCTGACCCATGTCTTTTCCCAAAACAGTAGGTGACACACAATTATCCTTGTCAACATAGTTCATCAAATACAAGACAAACATGTTCAGAGCTCGTGTTTTTTTTTTTTTTCTCTAAACAAATAGATAGATGAAAAATCTATTATCAAGGTCGGCTGCACTGACAAGGACACCGCAGTGACCAAGTAGCTCGCTCCATTGCACTTTGCCTTGCTGCCTTTGTGTTGCTCGAAATGAAGATAAATTTCAATATTTCCCATGCTTGCATAATCTTAGTGTCACATTCCAGACTGCTAGTAGCTTTTCCACATATAAATTATTGGGCTATTGCTTCACAGAGTCTGGTGTGCTGCTATTTTAAGCAGCCTTTGCCTCTTCTCTGCCCTCTCCTTGGAAGCATCATTGTTACAGACCCATTAGAGGGAACAGAACTGCTGTTAGTGCACAGTGTCTGTGGTCCACATTTGGAATCAGATTGCTAAAAGCATGCATATTTGATGAAGCTAGCCTAAATAAAAGTTTACAATGTTTAGTAGCCTATAAAAAGCGAATAAAAATATATGGAAATGCCATCTTTGTATTACTGAATGTCATACCCACAAATTAGGAAAAATATCTTTTGTTGGGTTAATAAGAATAATCCTACAGAATTTTCCTGTTACAAGAGCAAATAAAATTTATGTTTTTAATCAAATTTGTGTGGTAAAAGAAGGAATGCATGGATTCAATTATTAGCATTTTAGTAATTATAGTTAATGAATTTTGTTTCAAATTGATTATATAAGGAAATACTCTTCACAGCACAACATGACTAAGGGCTCATGCACAGTATATACTTTTAATAATAGCATATGTATTTCTTAATATTTAGCCTCTGAATAACTGAATTTGAAGTCATCAAGCAATCAAATTGGCATGTTGTTTATTTACATATTCCCTTAATTTAAGGTGATATACAGTGGGAGAAACCATGTGTGCCCCCAAGCCCCCAAGTTCAGATAGCTTCCCCTTTTCAAAACTTTGTGGTGGTTTGTACTGAACATAAAGTTCAAATGCTACTATTAAATGGAGGTCATTGTGTTTTAGGAAACATATTCTCATATCTATCTGGTGTTTGTGTACATTTTTCCTGCTTGGTGGTAGTGTTTGTGCCACACTTACATCTCTCTCTTGATCATTATTTTCATATAATGTCATTGTAATGCCTGATGAATCCCAGGACAGAAAAACTGGCTTTCTGCAAAGGATTTATTTGACCTTTTGCATATAGATGGCATTTCAGATAAGCCAGATGTTATTTTTGAAGATTTTTTTTCCCTCAGTGTAAGCTGCATTTGTTTGTTGGATAAAGGTTATTGGTCACTTCTGAAGAGACCAGCACTGGCTGGGGAAGAGCTCACTTCGAGACAGTGAAAAGAAACAGAGTTAAAGCCATTGCTTATTATAAACTCACACTAAAAAGTGACAAATCAATCATTAGAATTTTGCTTATTATAAACTCACACTAAAAAGTGACAAATCAATCATTAGAATTTGATCTATTTTTGTTCTAATTTTGTAGAGTGAGTGAATAATACAGCATTACTTTCAATAAAATAATTTACTACAATACATATTTTCAAATAAGACATTTTCCAAATACTTGCTGACACCATTTAAGTAATTGACTGTGGTTTAATAGTTAAGATGTATGACTTGAATCAGCCTTGAGACTTTATTTCTGTTGACATTAATGGTATATTTTTCTATTCCATGATGAAAGTCTTCTTATATATTCTTGATTATAATTTTCAGAAGGGAGGTTTCCCTAGCATGGTATTTTTAGAAAAACTGCACAATTGTAGTAGAGAAATGGATTCTCCTCTAGATGGTGTTTGAGATAAATGGGGAAAGTCGGGATTTGTAGAGGTCATTTGTTTAAAAAAAACATTTTAATAAAGTGCATTTGTCCTTGTAATTTATTTCATTTCCCAGTGTATACATTTTTAAAGCAAAGATAGTTAACATTTACTTTGTGATAAGATCAACACTCAATTAATCTTTTTCTTCTTCAAAGCCTTGACAGCTAACAATTTTTATATTTCCTATGTTTACCTTCTATCGTTTTTCATTTATATGATGTCTACGTGCACAAGAGATTTATCAGTAAGAGAAAGAAAGGCCAAAAATAAGTTATCAAAATGATTATGATGTGGGAAACAGCCCCGAGTGTAATTTGTTGCTGAGTGAAATAGCAGAGTAGAAGCCTTGCGAATTATTTTTTAGCCCTTGGAAATGTAAACAGACTATATGTGGCCTCTTAGTTATGTAATTTTGAAACACAAGCATACTCAACGCAGCTGCTCCTTGCTACTACTTCCCATATTATCCCTGCTGTTTTATTAGCTAATTGCCAACTCGAGATGTTATTTCTGTAAGATTTTTTTTTCTTGCTTTCCTTCACCTAAAATGAGGTACATACAATTGCCCACTGAACATGACTGGAGAAATCAACGTAAACAAATGGTTTAGTTTTGAAATCATATTTACAAAGAACATTATGTTAAATTATGGGAAAGGATTTTTCAAAATGATCTATCAAGTAGCATGTCTGTAAGCTTTTTTTTCTCTTCAACACAACATGTGAACAACAGCAGTTGTTGGACTTAACGTCTCTCTTAAATACACATATACAAAGATGTGTTTTCCAGGAATATTCAATATCCTGAAGCTAGGCTCATATTTTTTGCTTTTAATCAGGTATTCCCACATAGAATACTTGAATTTGGTGCATGGTATGTTCAACCAAGTGCCTTTCTCATTCTTTCACACAAATACCTTCCCTTGTTCATTTCTAATGAAACTGAGCAGATCACACATCTTTCAACACTGTCCCTTGCACAGTGTAAAGAGAGAGGAAGGTGGCTATCTCCTTTTGGTCATAAGGATGAGAGGGCAGGGGAAAATCCCTCAGGGGAGAGAGACCAAAATCTGCACACAGTTGTCAAACAACAAATTATTGAATGCCCTAACCTCAGAGAAGAGAGTAGTAGAGCTGAGACCTCCTGCAACTTTATAGAACCCAAAATAGCTACAGTGACAGGGCCCAGCAAGTTTAGCCATCTATGTGGAGTAACAGGAGCACCTCAGTCTAACCTTGGGAGTTCAGCTGCATTGTAGGTCATCTCTTTGCTGTAAAACCGTGGCAGGAAGACAGCTGCACACTGATCTCAGTCCTTCCACCTTGTGGAAGAGATACAGTGCAGTTCGTACTTGTCCTTGTTGGTTTCATGAGAGAAATGAAATTAAGGAGATTCCGTTCCTGTTAGGTTAATTTTCTGGAGTTCTAAGCAACCTTTTGATAAGCAGAAATAAATTTTGTGAAGCCCTTTTATAGGCTAGAGTTAATAGTTTGGTATAGAAGTTTCCTTTATAGATAAAGGATTTTGCCATTCCTCTAGAAATGCCCATGCCTAAAATATTCTGAACACATAGAAACATCCTGAAGAAGTCTGTTACAATAGCTGTCTGGGTGTTTTCTACCTGAGGGTATTAACAGGTCTGCCAGTCCAAGGTTCTGTTACTTCTGGATAAAAACAGAAACCGGAAGCTTACTTCACATGCCCAAAGTGTCCCTCCTAATGCAGTTACATTTGGAAAGCTGATTGTTGGCTTGCAAATACGAGCCTTGACATTCTTATTTTTAAGTTTGCACTTGGCATAGGTCATCATTGTGGAACTGCTTTCATATCACCACACAACACAAATCAAAGGCAAATGATCATTTAAGTATTTTTTAACCCTATATCTGGATACTACGCTACAAAAATACATGTGGGTTTCAGAATTCCTCTTCAAATAATTAGTTTGTTCTTTTAAAAAAAAAGTTGCTTAACATTTTTAATTTCACAATTTGCAAATAGTGATAATTTTCCAGTGACAATATATTATGTATAAGCATTTGAAGGGGAAGATTTAAGAGTTTGGCACAGAAATTTTCTTTTCTGATGAAGGATATTGCCCTTCCCTCAGAAATTTCTCCATGCTCAAAAGTATACTGAACACATTGAAACATCCTGAAGACATCAGTGTCAGCTGGTGTTATTGTTATCAGAGAGCATTACTCCGAGGTGGCAGACAAGAACTCTTTGTGTATAAAGCCAAGAGTTATAAAAGAGAAATTGCCATTTACTGACATTAATTCTATGTTCATCCTTCAGCACAAAAATACCGTTTGTACACGACTTATGGACAAGTGTGATATATGTTAAGCATTCATTTGTAGTAATTCCATCATCAAACCTTACTTTGGACTATTTTTGTGATTTCTTTTAAATTTTCTTTTGTACCTGATTGAGTGATTCTCACACATGGCATTTGTAGATGATTATGTTCTACATGGCAGGATTACAGCATCATCCAAGAAAGACATGGCTACGTTTTTCAGATTCTGATTGAAGATGTGTTATTCATCTTTACCTCATATGTAATCAAAACAGATTTAAACATTTCAAAGCATTCATCTCTGCCAAGAGATTTTTTTCCTTGGTCTTCTTCAATAAAGATAATCAGATCATTCATGAAATGAGATTGGACAGTAGTGAAACTAACTTCCTTATTTGTAAAGAATATCAATTATCCTATTTTTTTGCAATAGTTGGGTTTCAGTGACCTCAGTCACCTCAAAAGAAAACACCATGCTCTTCTTCATTGATGACATCATGGAAATTGGAAAATACCATTAGGATGCAAAACTTTAGTATGAATATACAAAAGGAAAAAATATAAATCACATTAAAATCTGAGGGCCTGGAAACTTAGGAAAATTCCTCACAACACAATGAAATAAATGGAACTCAAGGATGTACTGAGCTATGTCTGTCTGTGTATCTTCCACTACTTAATAGATAAAGAAAGGCATATTCAGTAGGTTATATTGAGAAATTGACTAAATCTTGCTGTGATGATTATTATAAGTAGTAATTGCACCACCTAAGACTACAATAATTCTAGACATTTTAGAACTAAAATGTCATTGTGAGATAAAGCAGTTCTATGGAGCCTTTGAAAAATCCTGAAAGGAATTACAGCACCATTACAGGCACAATTCATGTCAAAAACAGCCCCCAAACTGAGCACCTTATCCTGTGACATGTGCAACCAAGAAACTATTCATCTTCACTGCTCACCATGAACTGCTGTGCTGTGATCCTCAAGCTACAATGTTGGATTTGCATGAGGAGTGTTGTACGGATGAATAGAAAAGACATTTACACAGCTGGGCCTGTGCAAGTTAGGTGGAGCCCAAGCAGACCACAGTTGGTGATAATATGTCCACTACAGAAGCTCGCCATTTTCACATCACCTCTATGCAGTAGCACAAATGCATATCAAGTGTAGTCATGTGTGGCAGATTTGACAAGAACCTAAGGGTGAAATAGTCCCACAGTTATTATATGATTAATATTTTCAGTAACATTAAGAAGAACAATATTATCCTGAAAGAATGGCTGCACATCACTGAGAAACACATTCTTCTTGTTAATCTGAATAATGTATATCACATTCCTCTTTGACCCAATTTTGTCATTCTAATAATTGGCATTTTATTTTTATTTGGTAATGTTATTCATGTTCTTTTATTTTTTATTTTGTGTGGCATCATCTGGTAGATAATTGGTTACTTGGTTGTTTTGTTTTTGACATTAAGTAATAAGCCATGTAATAACCTATAGGTTTGTTTAAAATATACTATTACTTGAATTACTTAATTATATCATTTGTTGTGAGAGAGCAGGCAGGCTTGCCCATCTACAATAGCTTGTCCTCGTACTTTGGGCACGTGTACACATAAACTGACCTGACAGAACACCTTGAGCAACCCAAGTTCTTTGTGATATTTCTAAAAATATTTCCTTCAAAATTATCACTGACTATAGTTACAACATTTCTTATGGAATCAGATGATTTTTACATACTTTTATTTTTACCTTTTTTTTCCTCATATATTTTGAGCATCTTATTTTCACTCCCTCAACCCCTCCCAGATCCTCCCCTACCCCTAACCACCCAATTTGATGTTCTAGTTCCCTGAAGACAAAATAAAAAACAAAAAATCTAGCAAAAAAGGCATACAAGGAAACAGAATATTTTTTGTGTTGAGCAGCTATTTCTGAGCATGAGGCCTGTTCTGGAGTGTGGTGGATATATCCAAGTGTTTTCTACTGAAAACAAACAAACAAAAAACTGATATTCCATCTCCCAGTAGCAATCAGTTTTAAACAGCTTGTTGGTTAAAGTGGCTTTGTGTCCACTTCTCTTTTTCCATGCTGAGAATTTATCTAGCTTGAACTTACGCATGCTGTCACAATGCTTGTGAGTACAAATGTTTACCAGCCCTGTATTATCTACACAAGTGTGCTTCCTTGGAGCCATTCTTCCTCTCCGTCTACTAAAATCTTTTTGTCTTATCTTCTGCATAGATTCCTAAGCCTTGAAGGAAGGAATGGGATCCCATTTAGGGCTGAGTACTCCAAAGTTTCTCGTCTTCTGTATATTGTATTGTATCAATTAGTACTTATTGCAAGAAGTTTCTCTCAGGAGGATTGAGTAATGTGCTGATGTGTGGGTATAGCAATATGTTCTTAGGAGACATTTTACTCCTACATTCATGTAATAGAATAATTACAGCAGATTTTCCCCTAGGACTCATGATCTATATAGTCTCAAATTGTATACCTAATTAGCAATGTCAAGTATGGGTTCCATGCCATGGAGTGGGCCTTAAATCCAATCAAGCAGTGGTTGTTGCCTCCTCCCACATCATTTGTGCCTCTATTACACTAGTGGTTATATGTTGCAGGCAAGTTGCTGTTGTCATTCACAGGGTCATAACTGGGGATGATTGATGGTAACTTTTCTTCCCCTGTAGCATGTGAATATAGGACCTGTGAATACTATGAAAGTTAGTCAGTAGGGGTAAAGCATTTGTCTCGTTGAGTACCAGCTCAATTTCTTCATATCCAATTGTTTCTCATTAAATTCAGTAGCTGCCCCTTAAGCCACTGCTGTCCTAATTGGCAAATGCAACTCCACAGCTACCAGCTTTTAAGGTTTGGGGGCATCTATGGGAACAATTCAACAATTCAAAATCTGTAACACATTTCTGATACTTGGAGTTTTATTTGGTAGCATATCGTGTTTAGTTGGGACATTGTTTCCCCAGTTATATGGTAACTCTATTAAAATTCCTTTTATATATGTGTTTATTTGGGGAAGCTTCCAGAGTAGAAGTTTTCCATATGGCTTTATGAAAGGCATTTATTGTTACATGTCCTTACTTATTTTCCCTCCTCTACCATCACATTCTCTTTCCCATCTAATCCTCATACTGTAATTTTCTCTTTATCCCTTTATGACAATATATTATATTTCCCCTTCCTTGAAAGATCCTCTCCTTACTCCTGGTCCCTTACTAGCCAATTAACCTTTGTAGATATCAGAAATAAAGCACAGATATATAAAATTTAGAAAATAACATAATCATATAAAAGAAAATATGCAGGGTTTGTCTTTCTGTGACTAGACTACCTCACTCAGGATGATTGTTTCTAACTCCATTCATGACCATGCAAATTTCATGAATTCATATTTTTAAACACCTGAATAATATTCCATTGTGTGAATGTTCCACATTTTCATTATCCATTAATCAACTGATGGGCAACTCGCTATATCTAATTTCTTAGTATTTTGAATACAGCATCAATGTACATGGAAAAGCAAGTATCCCTGTAGAAATATGTAGAGTCCTTTGGGTATACACCCAAGAGTGGTACAGACAGATTTGGGGGTAATCAAATTTCAACTTTTTGAGAATCCCCCAGGGGCTGGAGAGATGGCTCAGCCATTAAAGGCTAGGCTCACAACCAAAAATACAATATTGATTGCAACAGTGCCTGTACCTATTTGCATTCCCACCAACAATGAACAAATGTTGTCATTTTCTGTGATCCTAATCAGCATTTTATTAATCTGGACCATTCTGACTACTCTAAGATACAATTTCAAAGTAGCTTTAATTTTCATTTCCCTGATGGCTTTGGATGTTGGGCACTGTCAAGTGTCTCACAATCATTTTTGTTTCATCATTTGAAAAATCTATGCTCCTATACAACATTTTTAACTGGAAATTTGTTTTCTTGATGTTCAATTCTTTTGAGTTATTTATATATTCATGATATTAACCCGGAGTCAGATGTATAATTAATAAAGAATTTTCTCATTCTGTACATTGCTTCTTAGATTGAATGATGCTGCCCTTAGCTGTACAGAAGTATTGTGGTCACACTTAATAGGTTTTGGTCCTAATGCCTAGATTATCAGGATGTTAGATATTCTTTTTTATTTTTTTAAAAAACTTTTAGTTATTTTATTGAAAATAGATTTTTCTCGTATGACGTATTCCCTCCCAACTCCTCCTACATCCTCCCCACCTCTGCTTCTATGATAATCCATTTCTGTCTTTCTTTAGAAAACAAACCAGCATCTAAAAATAATAAAAAAGAAAAGAA
Organism: Peromyscus melanophrys; assembly: GCA_902168415.1. NCBI lineage: Eukaryota > Metazoa > Chordata > Mammalia > Rodentia > Cricetidae > Peromyscus > Peromyscus melanophrys. The sequence continues at coordinate 10,462 of CABHPR010111547.1, forward strand.
AAGAAGCTAAAACAAAACCCAATGAATCTACATAGAACAATACCAAAAGAAGTAAAAGAAAAAGCACAAGAAACACAAATACATATAGAGACACACACAAAAATCCCATGAAATCACAAAATTGAAAGCAAAGGGCATTTAAGGAAGCAAAAAATGAGTAACAAAATACAAATAAATAAATATTATATAAATGTCCTGATGAAAAATATGAGTCAAATAATTTCCAAGATGCCGTTCAATTTTCTTGTGTTGACCATCTAGTGCTAGGTGTGGAGTCTGCCCTTAAGAGTGGTTTGCACTCTTGGTGAAACTCCTCTAGAGAAAACTAACTTTTCATGTGTGAGTGGTTATCGTTTGGAAACAGCTCTGGGTTAGGGCTGCGTCTACTTCCCCTCTCAGCACTAGGACTCCATCTGACTCAGAGCCATGCAGGCCCCATGCATACTGCCAGTTTCTGTGAGTCCATATTGCCAAGTCCTGTGGTATTTAGAAGGCCTTGTTTCTTTGGTTTCCTCCATCCACCCTGACTCTTGCAGTCTCTCTGCCTCCTCCTCTGCAGTATTTTCTGAGCCCTGATGGGAGGGATTGGATGAAGGCATTCTATTTAGAATTTAGTGTCCCAAAGTCTTTCTTCACATTGTATGGCTGTATGTAAGTCTCTGTGTTTGTTCCCATCTACTGTAGGAGAAAGCTTCTGTAATGATGATTGAGCAAGATACTGCTCTGTGAGTATAAGAGAATGTCCTTAGGCATCATTTTATTAATACATTCCTTTAGCATAACAGTAATATTTGGTTTCCCCCTTGATCTCTGCAATATCTAGTCTCGGGTTTTTAACCAGCTGAGTAGTGTTGGATGAATGAATTTTAAAATGTGGTGCATATACATAATGGTATATATAGCTGCTTAAACAACGAAATAATGAAATTCTCAGTTAAATGAATGGATCTAGAAAAAATCATTCTGAGTGAGGTAACCTAGTTCCAGAAAGATAAATACAGTATTTGTTTATTCATATGTAGATGTTATCTGTTAAACCTTTGACAGACAAACTATGATCCTTATAACCAGAGATTAGGTATAGAGGAAGGATCAATGGAGAAATGATGGTTCTCCATAGGAAGAAGGAATAGAATAAATAATTATGGATGGGCAAGAGGAAAGAATGGAAAGGTAGGATCAAACGTGGAGAAGGAAAGAAGGGGGGAATGGAGGGAATACAGAGGCACAGTTAAAACTAAGTGTCATTTGAGGAGTCATAGGGAAACTTAATATAGTTGATGGTTCTTAAAGTATATACATACATAAAGGCAATCTAAATAAAATGGCAAATAGCAGAGGAGACAGATTCTCAACTGGACATATCTCATCATCAAATGAAGCTTTAAGTACCAGGAATAGGTTACATTTAATCCAATTGTTGGCAAAAGGGATCCCAGTTGAACCCCCAAACAACACAGGATATAGTCAAGGCTATTGGTTGCTGACAACACTGACACTATTCATTGAACACAGAGAAGTCAAGCTGGTGTCTATTTAGAGTCTTTACCCTATGGACTAGTGTTCCTGGTACTGGAAGGAAGTCTGCATGCTACCAAAGGAGAAAGTTAAGCACCAACCCTCCTGCAAACCCTGTCATTTAGAAATTATTACCTGCCTGGAAGATGTGCTTGTGCAACAGTTTCACAAATTCTGTGACAATAACCAACATCTGATTGGATTTAAGGCCCACTCCATGAGTGGGAACCTATTACTGATACTTCTCAAGGTCCTAGATATTTTTAAGAAACTACCATAGATTAATATTTTTGTACCAAAAGCCACCCTGACCTTCATTCCCCATATGCCATTATAAAGTATGATTCAATATTAAATCTTACACACTCAGTTATGTGGTCCCAATGGAACCTGACATGTTTCCTTCAGTGAAATGTTTCGAAAATTTTTTAAAACGCTAGTGCACTTCCAAAGAAGAGGCAAGAATGCTAGTCAGTCTTCCCAGTACTAAGAAGGGCTAGAGGGCTTACAGGCATCTTATGGGATTCCTCCATCTGTCAACATCTCAGTGACAATGAATATGAGGTTGTAAAGACTCATTTTACACTATTCTGTGCAACCCTTACATCTGCTGAGTATCAACAGGTGTCCCAGACACCTTGAAACTAATACAACACTGAAAGTTGATATGAAAAGTTAAGTGAAAAATCAAGTGTCTTTTTAGAGAGGTTGCCAAATTCATGTATGTTGAAAATATTTCTCTCTGCAATGGCATTTTCTGTTAGTTTTTTATCATTATAGACACTTTTCTGGTTGACTTCCACAACTTTCAGATACCATGTCAGCTTCAGGGTTCCTCTAAGCCTAAATTCAGACATCTGAAGTAGATCTTAGACATCACCCTGAAAAATGAGGTCATCAATTTGTCTCTGGCATTCTTAATATATTTATTATTATCAGAACTAACTAGGGACATTTATGACAGATAATCCTTTAGCTTCACCACTCCAGTAATCATTACATTGAATTACATCTACCTCTGAATATCTTTTTGCAATTTAATATAATATGTAGAGGGCTGAGATATTTAGAGATTACTCCACAAGTCATCCCTGGTCATTTTGACTTCATTTCACTAATCTTGCTTTGAAAATGGAAAGCTATTCCCTATATATTATAATCAGAAAGACTATTGTGAATCCAAATTGTAGATTTCCTGCTTTTTTAAAAAAATCTTTTTACAGGTCTATAGATTTTATAACTTTTAATCTTATATAATCTTAAGTTTCTTCCTGTCATTTGGATTTCCCAAATTTTTGTGTTATTTTTATTTATAATATTTCTTTGAATTATAATTCTGGATCTTCCATAAAATTGGGCAAGTTTTTCCTGTATCCCAACTTCTATTTTCTTCTGTGGGCAAGTGTGCTCATGGGAAACTACATGATGTTTGGTTAAATCAGTGCAAACTTTTAGGTTTCCTGGGAGAATGAGCTCTGGTTTTCTTCTCTATTACCTAGACCTCTCTACCATGTCACTATCAGAGATTTATAAAGAAATGATAAGGATAACTCCTATCACATTTACCTGTGGAGGCCTAACTAGAAAAGACAGAAGGCATTTACAAGAAGTCAAAATTCCAAGCATGTAAGCATGAAATTATACATATATGAGACACTAAAAACTTTTCATATTTTTTCTCCATTGTCTTTACTCCTGAGAAAATCAGACAGACAAGTAGAGTTGGCTTGTAAAGTCACATCCTTGAGTGGCTGGTGATTCATGGAAAATAACTGGTCAGTGCTTTGCTTTAACGTATCTTTAATCATTTATAGTCAGTTGCTTTTCTGCTATTATACTGATTCCGTCTGGTTTGTTTAGATGAGGTCCAGGTAAATTTCATTTTGCTTTTGTCATAGATACAAGTACTTGGCATTAAATAGTATTATCTGTATTCTTTTTATTGTCACATTTTTTGTCCTGTGCTTTTTTTCTATTTTCAAATATTTTCCTATGGATTAAATTTGCTCATTTATAAAATATTACTTGGACATATTAACATAATTTATCAACAATAAATTATTGATAAATTGTCATTATTTTATTGTTAAGAGTTTTGACAGTATGGATGAAGTTGCAATGCAATTTTAATACAAAGGCACATTGCACACACTAGAGGAGATGCTGATGGCATCTTGATATTGATGCAGCATCTAGCATAGTACCTGGGCAAAATTTAAATGTATAGAGGCGTTGGACTTAACCTAGAAAATATTAGGGTCAGTTTATTCATTTAATCACATGAAATTGGACACATAAATCCTTTGAACAGAGAAATAATGAGTTGTGTTTTAAATAACATGTGATTGATAGTGTGAGGATTGATACAACCAAACATACAGGCAGATATTCTTCATTCTTTTAAGGCAGAACAGCGCCTTGACAACTTAACCTCCCACTGAGAAGAAGAAAAGATGAGAGGGAGAGATTGTAAACAGCAACAACAAAACTTCTTTGAAGACACTTGAGTTGCCAAGGTTGCCTTGACCAGGGGTAGAAAGATTAGTGCATCAGAAGCACCCATGTCCTGTAGCTAACACAACATTTCCATTAAGGAATTCTGTGATTTACCTGCAGTATGAGGTTTTGAGTGGGAGCATAGAAAATTTGCATAGAGAAAAACCATGTAAATAATCCCCTTAAAATGATGCTTCATGCAGTAAATTGGAGAGTAAAGACAAGTGTAATTAGTATTAAATTTTTTTTCTTACTTTTGACTTGTAGCAGATCATTTTCCTTTTGGAGAATTAGCTCAATTGATATAGATTTTAAAAAATCTCAATTTGCAGTGATTGAACCTTCCTTGAAACCATTTTGGACCTTTTTAGAGTCTGGTTTTTGTCTTTGTGTGTAGAAGAGGGAATCTTGCTAGGAACCTCATAAGATGTGCTGTGTAGTCACAAACTTTCAGTATTATTGAAATTTACTGCTCTTCTAGAACTATGTGCTATAAAAATTAATCCAGCAAAACCATTGGTTGTTTGAATTCCCTGTTAGACTTTAAATGAGAAATTGAAGGATAACAAGTATTTGAGAGACAGGAAGAAGAAATAAACCAGGATAAACTATCACAAGATAGGCATTATTATTTGCCTCAATCTCAGAATTTTGAAAGAATTTAGAAGCAGCTTGAGAAAATGGCATAAATAGAGGAAGAGTGTCCATTGACTAATAAATATTTGATATAATTTTATATTTAAAACATTTTATATCCTCTCATATGATATTGTCCCTATTTTAAATATGCTGTGTACAGAAGAGTAACCACAGCTAGTATTTTACAATAAGGTGTATACCACTGATTATCACAACATTGAAAGATTCAATGTAACTTTTATATCATTTTTCTTATACTTTGTTTCTTATCCTTTACTAAGTATGAATTGTGTCAATACATTAAATTCCTGAAGACTCTAATAAAGATGCCACATCAGTGATGTTTTCCTTCTTTATCACTAATTTAGGGAAGAGTGGGTTGCTTCTGTTGTTTTGAGATCTTTTTTGTTTGTCCTCTGATATAGAGTGACAGTCCTCATTCCCCATGCTCTTCATTGCTAAATCAATATGATATTAATTACCTGCTTGCACAGAGCCTTTTCAATGTACATCTGGAATATTAGACCACTGAAGATTGGATACCTGTTACATATTGTACACTGTGCCAGAATTACACTCCTGTCAACACATGGTCATACTCAGACACCTTGTGATTCAAGCACAAACCTTAGTCTGTATCAAGATCAAATCATTGCACCCTACTAGATACACATTTTATTTGATACTAATAAAAACAGTTAAATTATGTTGAAAGCTTGAAATGTTCATGAATGCCACTGACAACTATTCAATATTAAGAATTCAGAATCACATACTAGACTCATATTCTAGACTCAAAGGAGCATGTTTCTGTCCATGATCCATCTTTTGCTCTAAAGAGGATCAAGTTTTCAAAAGATTAGATTACAGCATAGAGTTAGAATTGGAACTGTATCTATTTCTTTTGACTCTTTACAATGTGGTATATTTATCTGCTTGATATGCCTCTATTTATCTGTCATTGGACATCTATTCACCTGCCTATTATCTATGTATCATTTCCTCTCTGTATCTACCATCTGTCTATCATCTATCTATCATCTGTCTATCTATATCTACCTATCATCTATCCCTATCATCCATCATCTATCTACTTATCATCTCTCTACATAGCTAGCTTTCATCTAATCTCTCATCTATTTATTTATGTATTTCTGTATATATCATGTGTTCTTTTATGTGCCTTATATTAGAAACAACACTTAGCACTGCTTTAAAAATTCACCATATAAAACCAGTATGTTTTAGAGGAGCCTGAATCAATTTTTGTCAAATTATAATGGTAAGTATAGTTTGTTGGTGAGGCAGGCATTACTGAATCTCACCAATATCCCTTGTTCTTTTATTCAAGGGCTATAGAAAAATCCTACATCCCCACTCTCTTAGTGTTAGTTGTAATTGAATGAATTGAGAACACATCTCTTCTCAATGGAAACATTTCAGAACTAAAGTGTTATTTTTATTCATTACCTCTGTCCCAGAAAAACTTGCTATTGTGCACTGAGGTGCAAAATTAAATGGTGGAACCTTGTTCTATGTGAAAATTTCCAGGCAATTTGCATAGATACAAAGCCTCAGAAATAATAAATGTTTTTGTTTGATGCTGAAGCAATGTTTGGAAACTCCTTACTACAGCATGACTTCCTGGATGCTTACTAATTCCTTGAGTTTAACAGTTGTGATGGCTATTCCTAGTTGTCAACTTGACTACATCTGGAATTAACTCAATCAAAGTGGATAGATAAATCTGTGAGGAATTTTTTCATAATTAAGTCATTTGAAGTTGGAAGAATCACCTTTAATCTGGATCTTTTGAGGTGGTAAGATCCACTATTAATGTGGCTCACACTTCCTGGTGGCAGACTAAAGGACATGGAAGATGGAAGCTTTATCTCTTTGCCTGTTTGCCCTCACTCTCACTAAAAGTTCATTCTTTCACTGGCATAAGAGCCTACTTCTTTGAAATTCCAGAACTTACTGAAGACAAACTGAGATATCCAGCCTTGCAGACTGAACAACAACTGGATTCTTGGACTTCCTACTGGTAGGCAAGCAATGTTGGACTAACAGGATCGTTGCTGATAAACTACTTTTAAAATAAATACATTTTTATTATTTATTATTTATCAATGTCCATTATATATCAGACAGCATACTAAGGTCTATATCTATTTCAGTAAGCAAGCAAATAAATTCAAAGACTGCTTCTTGCAGAGTTCACCTTCTAAAGGACTAACTTGACTATTTTAGTTTAGGAGTACACAGGACCATGGCATAAATGGACCTTCTGCAAAGCATATAAAGGGATAAATATCTTATTTTTCTATTTCAAGCAGAACAGAGGCAATTTTAGTATATCAATCATAAATGTATTTATGACAATATTACAATGATTATGAGAAGGGATAAGTAAAATATCTTGCAATATGAAAAGCAAATGCTTGGTAAATGGTAGTATTGTAACATACATAGCAAAGAAAACCAACATGTTATTCTGCTAAAAGACTGGCTTAAAGAAATCACTGGTTGTTACAACTCTATGAATTGTTACTCCCCTTAGGGTCTCTACTAATAACCACACAATATTCAAAATTCATAGTGTGCTACTTCTATGTAATTTTTCGTGGTAGTTCCTTGCATAAGACTTGAGTTGTGCTTTTTTCTTATTTTTCTACATCATTCAAGATATATTTTGATATTTTAATTCAGACAAATGCTATGAATTTGACCATATGATTCTTTATGTTTCATGGAAAATTAACTGCTATTTCATTTTCACTTCACTATCTTAAGACAGAAATAACCCTCCTGCAAACCATGAGCTCCCTCAAACCTCCTCTAGACACAATGGACATAACTGTTTTCTGATATGCATGTGGACAGTTTTTCTGTTCTGGGCTTGTCATTTGGTAACACATATAAGTATATATGGGATTAATAGTTTCAAATGTTCTCAGAACTATATGCTGAAATTATCAAAATCAAAATAATAGGGAAGAAAAATAATCCATGAAGTTTACTCATAATTTATTTTATAATTTATACAAAAACAAAACAAAATTAACAAAAAAATCACCTTAGCTATAATGTGGTATAATCTTCAATTTACATTAAAATTTACCAAGCAAACATAAGTAACACATATATATGAAATATTGAAAAACACTTGCTATAAGTTTCTTTAGGACCACAAGAAAAAATAGTATATTCAGATGAATTATATTTTATTTTAATTACTGTAGATAGCACCTATTTAAAAATACATTTTGAAGAGAACCTTTTCCATTGAGTTCATTCTTAAATCTTTAGAAACAGGAAATCATGAAATCGATGATTAATAAAAAGTACAATTTACAGAATTAGAAGTAGAAAAACAATTTTTCCCAACTTTCCCAACTGCTGCCTATCACCTGCGTCAGTTCCTTTTTGTCCCCGAATTTTTATCTTTCTTGTTCCCTTATCTACACATTACACTGTACTCACAAGGACAATGGGTTACATGCATACATATATTGCCAACTATATTCCTCACATGAGGAAGATCATGTTTTTCTTTTGTTTTCTTTCTGAGGTATTGTGATTCTTTTAATATTATAACATTCTAACTCTGCCATGGAATTTTTCAGTTTTGGTGGTGGGTAAGCACATAAAAATATATTCCATAGTGAAATTGTAAAATCCAATGTGAACCTACATTCCACATGGTTATTCTAACTGTATATAAGTTCATTAAAATATATGGAATATGGGGGGCTGGAGAAATGGCTCAGAGATTAAGAGCACCGGCTGCTCTTTCAGAAGACCTGGGTTCAATTCCCAGCACCCACATGACAGCTCACAACTGTCTGTAACTCCAGTTCCAGGGCATCTGACACTCTCACACCAATGCACATAAAATAAAGTTAAATAAATTATTTTTTTAAAAGGGTTAGGGATTTAGCTCAGTGGTAGAGCACTTGCAAGTACAAGGCCCTGGGTTCTGTTCACAGCTCCAAAAAAAAAAATATGGAATATGAGTTTGGTTAATTTTTATATGTTATTTAGTTTTCATTTACAATTGTTGTAGTAAAATTTATTTTTTATAAATTTAAAAATAAAAAAATTGTCTGTTCTGTAATAAAATTTAATATTTAAAACTGTCAACATTTTTTTTTTACTTTTCTTCTTTTTTTTCTTTAATTTTATAGTTAATTTAATTTACACATAAGCCATGGATTCCCCTGTCCTCCCTCTTCCCACCCCACCCTCCCAACCCTCCCCCAATCCACCCCCCATTCCCACCTCCTCCAAGATAAGGTCTCCCCTGGGGATTCATCTCAGCCTGGTAGATTCAGTTGAGGCAGGTCCAGTCCCCTCCTCCCTTCACCTAGGCTGAGCAAAGTGTCCCAGCATAGGCCCTAGGTTCCAAAAAGCCAGCTCATGCACTAAGGGCAGGTCCTGGTCCCACTGCCTGGGGGCCTCCTAAATAGTTCAAGCTAATCTACTGTCTCACTTATCCAGAGGGCCTGATCCAGTTCCATGGGGGCTCCTCATCTATTGGTTCATAGTTTATGTATTTCCACTACTTTGACTATTTGTCCCTGTGCTTTTTCCAATCATGGTCTCAATATCTCTTGCTTATATAATCCCTCCTCTTTCTCGCCAATTGGACTCCTGGAGCTCCACCTGGAGCATGGCCCTGGATCTCTGCATCCGCTTCCATCAGTCACTGGATGAGATTTCTAGCACGACAGTTAGGGTGTTCGGCCATCTGATCACCAGAGTAGGTCAGCTCAGGCTTTCTCTCAACCATTGCCAGTAGTCTATAGTGGAGGTATCTTTGTGGATTTCTGGGGACCTCTCTAGCACTTTGCTTCTTCCTATTCCCATAGGGTCTTCATTTATCTTGGTATCTCTTTCCTTGTTCTCCCTTTCTGTTCTTGATCCAGCTGGGATCTCCCCCTCCCCTAAGCTTTCTTTCCCCCGACCCTTGCCCTTCATTACCCCTCCCCCCATAGGTCAAGTTTGCTCATGTAGATCTCATCCATTTCTCTGTCATTGGGCGATCCCTGTGTCTTTCTTTAGAGCTAAACAGAGAATTCTCAACAGAGGAAGTTCAAATGGCTGAAAGACATTTAAGGAATTGCTCAACATCCCTAATCATCAGGGAGATACAAATCAAAATGACTGTGAGATACCACCTTACACCTGTCAGAATGGCTAAGATCAAAAACACTGAAGACAGCTTATGCTGGAGATTTTGTGGAGCAAGGGAAACTCTCCTTCACTGTTGGTGGGAATGCAAGCTTGTACAGCCACTTTGGAAATCAATATGGCACTTTCTTAGAAAATTGGGAATCAATCTCTTGGGCATATACCCAAGGAATGCTCAATCATACCACAAGGGCACTTGCTCAGCTATGTTCATATCAGCATTGTTTGTAATAGCCAGAACCTGGAAACAACCTAGATGCCCTTTAACTGAAGAATGGATAAATAAATGTGGTAAATATACACAATGGAGTACTATTCAGCAGAGAAAAACAATGACATCATGAGGTTTGCAGGCAAATGGATGGATCTAGAAAAAGTCATCCTGAGTGAAGTAACCTAGACAAATAAAGACAAACATGGTATGTACTCACTCACAGGTGTATACTAGATGTAAAGCAAAGGATGATTAGACTGCTATTCACAACTCCAGGGAGGCTACCTAGTAAAAGGACCCTAAGAAATATTTTGAAAATACATATTTTGGATGACTGTTCCTAATTCATTCCACAGACTTGTAGAGTCAGACTTGAGCAATCGTTGTAAAGCCATGTAGTCCTCCTTGCTCCTGACCCAAAGGACAAGAGTCTTACTTATGTGGCCATAACTTGAGAAGTTTGGGTCCCCTTTTGAAGAAATTTCATGCATTGGTAATCAGTCATTGGAAATTCCCCTTGATGAAATCTCCAATTAAATAACATGGAAAAGGTTTCATGTATACAACTACACAACATTAGTTATTCAAGCAAATAATGCCCTCTCTTGAACCATTGAAAGGATGGCACTATTACTAAAACTTAATTGTGAAAATGGTTGTCATGTTTTGTATCTTTTCTCATTCCAAAGAAATCTTTCTGGTGAGATTCAACGATAAACTTTATCTCCAAAAGAATCCTTGCCTAGGATCTCAAAACAGGCATTGATTGACAAACAAACAAACAAATAAATAAATAAATAAGTAAGTAAATAGAAAGAAAGAGAAAGAAAGAAGAAAGAAAGAAAGAAAGAAAGAAAGAAAGAAAGAAAGAAAGAAAGAAAGAAAGAAAGAAAGAAAGAAAGAAAAAGCCATGATTTATTTGCTTTGGAAATGAGGTGAAAATTGAAAAGGAGAGAGGGAGGAAGGATGTAAACTTGTGAGTAGTGCTGTAACAGCCAGAGAGCAGCAATAACCAAATGCATAGGGAGAGATCAAGACAATTTGCAGACAGAGTGCAAAAAGAAACTCAGAGAAAAGAAACAATTCCTTGAGTCTGACTTTATGAAATGTTTATATAGCTATCATTTGTTGTAGGCAATTTATGAGTAAAGTCTAAAGCCAGATCTCCAGCTTAAAAGACAGAATCAGTTTAAAAGAAGTTTCAAGTGCTTGCCTAAGTGAGTCATTAATCTTGTGTGGCTTAATCTAAACTGCAAAAGAAACTTTTATGGGAATCAAAGTAAAAATACCAAATGAATCGCTGTTATACCTACTGTACATTTTATAGTTTTCTTTCTATAATTAGATTTTTGATTTATAAGATGTTGCTTTTTATTTTTTGAGAAATTTGATACTTGTCGCTTTGCTCTCTTGATGACCTAGCCCCGACAAATGTTTCTTAAATGTATTAATCTGATCTTCTCTTTAAAGCCACATCAAACTGAAAGGAAGATCACTAGCAGCAGGATGTGTCTCTTCTGCAACATAATTATTTGTAGACTTTCAAGATGCAATTGATTTAAGATGCAGTGTGTTTTAACACTCAATGCTGTGTCTTGTGTTTTGATACTTACTAAATTATTTTGGCTTGAAATTACTAAAAATTTATCCAGGTGATTTTCAAATATTATATGAAAAACTGAACAGTTCTTCCTTTTAGTGTCTCTTCATCTTTTGATTAAATGATAAAGACAAAATGAACTTAAGTAACAAAGTGCATATTTTTATTTTTAAAACATTGAATGATTAGGTTTTCCTTGAGGTTAAGAAATTGTGTGGGGTCACATAGGGATATATTGTGTGAATAATGCATGCTAACTTCTTTTAACAGTTCCAACAGTAGATTAATAAAGTGGGCAAGTGAACAAACAGACGAGGGTCTGGAAATAGGCTATGGGTGAAAGAAACTTGTAAAAGAACATTGTTTGAATAAGTTCAGGTTACTTACAAATCCGATACATAGACTGTTTCTCCCTAAGTATTTTACTTTTTGTAATTTGACCTGGATACTGAATGGAAAAATTATAGCAAAGGATAGCCATTGAAGTGTTTGTACAAGTGGATTAATGGGCTTAATATAGGAAAAGAAGAAAAGAAAGCTTAAGGAAAGAAAGCATTTTTCCCTGGAATTAAAAGCTTTTAAAACTTTCATTTGTTTGTTTTCTTTATAAATAGAAGATAAGGTTTATAAGGGTTCAACTTCATTTTGCAGCTCTTATTTTTAGATCTTGTTTTCTTGGGTCAATATGAGAAAAACTGAAGTCCTTCTGCCACTCATTTTTATCTGTGAACATAGACTTCATTACACTCACCAAAATTCAAGCATTTGACAAAGCACAAAGCGCACTTTATAAAAAGATAAAATGTCTTGAAAAGAAAATCTTACCCTGAAATCTGAGACATTTTGTAGGTCCTCAGCTATTTTTGCATAAACATAGGAAACTGTGTTGTTAGTGATATATTAGAGATTTAAAATAATCCTAAGCAAAAGATAAGGAACTCCAAATGACTTAAAGTTATTTCATGTGTCAGTGATAGTGTGATGCTTAAATAATCTACACTGTAAGTTGGAGCAGACAAAATCAGTAAGGACTCCTGTAAATAACTCAAGCATCTGAATCTGGGGTTGAAAATATTTCCTGATAACAGTTAAGACACATGTGAGAGTCCATCTCAAAACCCATGCAAAGAAAATGCTTGTATTGAAAGCACCATGCTGTACAAGAGGACTCTCTTCATATAATACAGTATGGAAGATAAGAAAAAAATAAATATATGGCATATTCTTGAATGTTAAAAATTCAATATTCTTTTTAACATATAACTCAACATAAAAATGTATATGATAACCTTCCAATGAAACTATGCTGGTGAGACAAAGTATATTCAGGACACTGTGATAAAATGACATTGTCATGGAAGAGTAAATGTTGCATTTCATCCTATGCCAGTGCCTCAGGTACTTCTTCATAGAATGTACCAGTTACAATTTTCCATATAAGTGCATGACAGTTCATTGTATAATATTTTTTAAAGCTCAGTCTGTCCAAAACCACTACAAATAGGTAATCTATCTGAGGCATCATACTAGAATTTAATGTTAATAAATTTTAATAACTTATTTTATTATACTTCTTAGAAGTATAAAAATTTCTTTGATTTTGATACATTTGCAAACACATCTTAATCATCTGAAGGGGTTTTCTCTGATGCCATGTATATTTCATTAGGAACAAAAAGTGGGTTAGACAGACCTTCTTTGTATATCCATAATAACTTTTTCACCAACTCTGCTTCCTCACATGAGCCTTTGACCTCTTAAGTGATTTCACCTTGTACAAATTTGCATATACTGTTTCATCATTTATGCCCTAAGTTTTTATTTTTGATAAATTCATATTATTGTGTATTGACCATCATAGTTATATATAGATTAGTTTTATTGCCCTGATAATGCTGTGCTTTACCTAATATGCGATGTCCTTCAAATTAAATAAATTATTGTGTTATTTCTATAATTTTGTCATTCTTTGAATATTGTGTTCTTGGAATGCAGGTATTTCATCTTGGCTTCTTTGACTCAGCAAAGGCACATGACATCTGTATGAATTCCATGATGGGTAGCTCATTTTTCCCACAGCAACATTGTGCCAGTTTTCCAATTATTTTCAATGTATTTATCGATTAAAAAGATTCTTGGCCATTCTGGACTTGGGGAAATTTGAAATAAAGCAATTACAAACATTTGCCTGCAAATTTTATGTGGAATATTTTTTTTTTCAAAAAAATTGACCACTACTTCAGTACCCAGTTGTGAGGCTTCATGGAAAACTATGCTCAAATTTGTCCAAGACAGTTGACTCTTCTTCATAAACATGTGCTATTACTGAAGCCTTGGGATTCTTGTTATTTAAAAAACTGCAAGAATTACTATGGTTGTACTTGGCAATTTCGTGAAGACAAACTCTGTAGAGTACATTTGCATCTTCTTTATCTTCTTTAGAGAGCAGCCTCTCATACCTCCAGCTCATTTCATACGTAAATCTTTGTTCAAGTACATGACTTGCAATTGTTTTCATCCTTTAGCAACACTTGTCGATATATTACTTTAAATTTGTGGATTTATTTTCATTTTTTAGGGAATTTAACAAAATTAGCTTAATTTGTTCTTTGATATTTTTCATCCTTTTGTAAAATGCATTCAAGTAGTCTCACCTCCTGCCCTTTCTAACCTTTCCTGCACATGAATCCTGTTCCCATATTCACATCTTTGTGTTTGGGATTGTGGCCAACTGAATTTAACAAGACTGTGTGGCCATGGTTTTAGAACATCTCGTGGAACTTGGCAGACTGAAGAGTTGGTACACAATTGAGAACAATGACTCTAACCCTCTAGTCTTTGAGTAGGCTACAGGTCATCGGAAAATGGTGGGGATCCGTCAGCTCCTCCCCTCTATAGGACTGATTGTTGACAGAGTCAGTCCTTTACAGGCCCAGTGCAATTAATCATAGTGTGTGCTGAAGATTGCAATGTTCATGTCTTGCTCAGAAGATGGCATTTGACAGCCTTTATCCTCATTTTTTGGTTCTCATATTATTTCTGACCCCCTCTTCAGCAGTATCTTCTGAACATTTGTGATACTCATTAAATGCCCTCAAGGTTTTTTTTTATGCTCAGGACCCCGAGCAATTGTGAGTCTCTGCATTCACTGCAGTTCCCTGTGAAGAGAAGCTTCTCTTGTTAACACCAAGAGTAGTATTTGCTTATGGGTATATACATAGTTATTTGGAGGGAAGTTTGATGTTATATCAATCTAATTAAACAATAATAGAAAGTTCAGTGCTAGGACATATGACTTCCCCAGACACATGTTAGTAAATGAATCTTCAGTTCCATGCATCATTTTTTTTTTTAGGGAAGGACTCAAATTCAGAGAACAGTTCGTTACCCCACAATATGCCTTATCTGGTAGATTCTTACTGAAGTTTATGGGGTTCGTAGTTGGGTAAGACTTGGTATATTTTCTCCCAGCAGCCTGCATTGTACCATCTTGCGCTATGAAACCTAGTCAACAGAAGGATTTTTCTAGCTCAGTTTTCCCATGTTTTTTCTTTATCTTGCAAAGAACCACTTTGGTGGATGCCTTCATCAATAGGGTTAAAACCCCTTAATTTTGATAGGCAACAAAAAGAAATTGAGATGAGTCTGTATTGGATGCCTCTGTGAACACCATCTAACACGTCATAAAGAGATACCCCACTCCTGGTACTGGAAATTTGGTTTAGTAACTCGTCTTCTATTTTGGGAACATACACTTAATATTTGAACATATACACACATTGTGTATTGGCCAAATAAGTATCTATAACCTTAAATTCATGCCATGTATTTATGATGCTGTATTCTTTTTAATACTTAAATTATCTTTCAGAGATGAAGTTTTTTAATTGCTATTAACTTTAAGATATCCTTTTTTCAGAGAGATATGTACTTATATTTGAAAATATGAACACATGCTTGCCTTTAGAGTCAAATGTCACAGATTACGTTGTCAATTGCTGAAAACAATTTACAAATCGATATTGTATTCATAGTGGCATAATTAGCAAGTTCAGAACAATACTCTCCTATTCTCTAAATCTATATCAGCTACTTTCCCCTACACCAGTAGTGTATCTAAATTATTGCCACCAAAGTGAAAAATAGGCACATGTATTTTCACTGTTGATCTAGAGAAGTTAAAATCTAGAACAGGTAGGCAAATATTGATAGACAAGTAGTTTGGTTCTTCATACTTATATCTGACATTATTACTTAAACACTAACAAAGTACATTAATCAAATCAATGTGACATTTGAAACACACAAACAACAACAACAACAACAAAAACACAACCAAATGTATATATGTAGGAAACAGGAAGCCTAGCCCTAAAACCAAATAAATTGTCTGAACTAATATTTGAGCATACAACAAAGACAACATAATAGAGGATAAAAATGTTTGGTTAGTGGTACTTGGAAAATTGATATTGTAAACAAAAACAGAGAAACACAGGGTTGATGAAGAAAAGAAATAGAGAAACCAATATAGTAGCAATATTATAATTACCTCACTCAGGAAGCAGAGGGTGTCACATAGAAATAAAGCCTGGATTCAAGGCAGACCATGTCTCAAAATATAAACAAACAATTAAGCAAGAAGGAAAAAGAAAAGAATGAAGAAAGTATGGAAGGAAGGAAGGAAGGAAGGAAGGAAGGAAGGAAGGAAGGAAGGAAGGGGAAATAAAAAAGGAAGGGAAAGGAAATAATATAGATACAACTTTCAAATCTTCATACAAATTTACTCTTTGTGGTGATATTTTATTTGTGCTGAAATGTGGTGATATTTTATTTGTGTTTTAATAAATTAAGGTTGCCTGGAGATCAGAGGAAATAGCAAGCCATTTTAAGTAAACAAAGAAGTCAGGCAACAGTAGCACACACCCTTAATCCTATCACTTGGCAGGCAGGGATCTGTCTGGATCTCTGTGTGTTCAAGGCCACACGGGAAACAGTCAGGTGTGGTGGCACACACCTTAAAATCCAACACTAGTTGGAATGGAGGGCTGGAGGGCTGTATAGACAGACAGGAAGTGACAGAGCTGGGCAAGAAGAAGAACTGATGTAGCTGAACAGAGAGAGCAAATCAGATAGCAGAACAGCAAGGCATAAGGGCATGGGTAAACAGGAAGTTACTTGGATTTGGAAGCTGCCGAGTCGGTAAGGTAAGATTAGCTGTGGCTTTCCCTGTTTCCCTGATCTCCGTAACTAAGGCTTTCACGCCTATATCTGGCTCCATGTGTTTTTATTTAATAAAAACATTTAGAAATTCATCTACAACTCATTGACAATCAAGTACTCACATGCAAGTAACCACATGTAGATGTGTAAAATTTTCTGAAGATGACATAGGCAAATCTTTAGCTGATCTCAGATTTGTCAATGACTTATAGGTAGAGCACCAATAATAAAAGCCATGAAAGAAACATTTGATAGCTGAGCATCATTAAAATTAAAATGCAGTGCTTTGTCAAAGACATTGTCAAGAAAGAGAAAAGACAAGCCATGCAAAGAATGAAAAATATTTTTGAAAGACAGTTCTCATTAAGGACTAATCTGAATCTAGGAATTATTCTTTAAAGCTGATAATAAGAAAATCAACAACAATTGTAAAATTTGTAAGAGAATCTTAATGAACACATCCTTGTTTCCCTGAGAACTTTTGTTTTCCTTATAAAGGCAAGGCTGATTTCCTTGCTGTCTTTCTAAGGGAGGCAAGGTTTTAAAAACACTTCCATGTCTTTTATAAAGGGCACCCCAGTGCCTCACAAAGATCTAAGAGGAGAATTTAACCAAAATTATCTACCAGGTTTTCCACCATCATATCACTTATGGAATGTGAAATAATGATGAATATAATGTATCTCTTAGGCTCAAACTCTCCAAATTAACAGATTATAAGATATATTATTGTTTTAAATAATAATCTACATTTAGATTCCAGCATACATATAAATCTGAGCTACAAATTTTGCAAACTTCTAATTGTAAAGTACTTTTTACCTTACAAATATTTCTATTTCTAAAAATATAAACTATATCATCCCATTTTCCTTTTATGAAATTGAGTAATTATAGCATTGATTTATTTAAAACATTTAATTCTCACACATGGAAATTATTGAATGTTTTTGTATACTCTTTTACTTTGAAAATTTTAAAACAGGAAACGTCACTAGGAAGTAGAGATTTATGTGAATCAATTTCAGTTTTCTAAGCTTTTTAAAAATTGAAGATGAAAAACCCTATAATCTCTCAATCACATACATTTTTGTAGACATGGCTTCTGAAGATCTTCAGTTCATACATATCTTAAGTTTTATTACAGATAGAAAAGATACTTGCTATAGAGAATAGTAGAAAGATACCATTGAAATGAAGATTCATAAAACTTAAAAAGCGTAGTATAAAATAAACTGCAACATCCTGATCATCTTCAGAGCTCCGGTTTAAAAATGTGACAGTTGATCATTTTTTGGCAGGACAATTACCTGCTCAATGAGAGTGGGATCTGAAAAATGTTTTGGAAAAGACATTAGCAGTTACTAAGAAAAAAATACTCTTGCAAAGTATCATTTGTCTAGAGAATGCAGGTTTTCATGTTATGTTTTCTTTTTCCATGTTATACAAAAAAAGAGAGATTCTGTAGGTCTGGGAAATTTTTTGCCTTTCTAGAATGTTGTAAGAAATTGCTGATATTTTTTTGATCATGGAATATCAAAGATCTCTTTGCTAAACCAACCTAAGAATTAAGCCCCAAATCAACACACAAAGTGAGGCTCAGCATTTGAGTCAGTAGCACATGTACCCATTAAATAGAACTCTTTGTTCTTTCCTCTGAGTATTATCATGATTGCATCTAACCTTCTTTTATCATCTGTACTTGGTGAAGGAGTGTGCAAACAACTGCTTATGCAATAGTGCTTCTTTCAATTATAAGAACATGACAGTACTTTGTTGTACTTAAAAAAATCATGCAATCTTGTCTTTATAAAGTATAAAAATATTAAGTTTGTTATCATTTTTTATTCCTCTTTCTTTACATTCATATCTTCTTTAAAGAAAATTATTTTCTTTCTTTTAGGTTTAATGACATTCATTGTGTCATAGCACAACTTTTGTTTGTTATAGACATTTTAAACCATGAGGAAGTCTATATCTAGATATAGTTATACCTACAGGTAGATGACAGATATATAAAATAATACAGGCTGCTGATTTTATGTTTCTTTAATATCCTGTATAATTATATGTGTTATTTCAAACTGTTCAGTTCCTTTAAAGCCAAGACTATGAATTGCATATCTCTTAAATGCTGTTGACACATTGATTATCTTCCATTGTCCAGTGAAAGATACTATTATTCTCCGGATGGTACATGATTTCCAGTGTATTTCAATGACAAAAAAAATGGTTTTGCTGAGCATTATGTGGCTTATGTCCTTATGTGTGTAAGAGATGTCTGATTAAGGGTATCTACATGTTCATTTTTGGAACTGTTCTGCACATTTAACTAACTGAATGATTCTGACTTACTTTAGCCTGTGTGTCTGTCTACTGTGCAAATACTATCTTCCATAACCTTTGGCTTCTCTTCAATCTTCTGACTGCTTCTTCATTGATTTTGACCTCTTGCAATTTTATTAAATGTTTGTGTAATGGCCATTTCTTTATGCAAATGTTGTGTGCAGTAATCATTTTCTGTGCATTTTAAAAAAACGTCATCTTTTTTTTCAGCTAAAGGCATGGTGCTTCATATAGCATAGAAAGCTGCTATTTTTTTTCCTTTTTTCCCTGCTATAGGGACCTTGTAAAAATGTCTAGTTTGGGATTTTTTTCTCATGAAGTTCTATAAATGTATATCATTTTATGTTTGTGTCATTAGGTCTCCTAAGCAATTTTGGGCTACACCTTCAGGACGTATTTTCTTTCATATGGATATACATTGTGTCAAGCACTTGTGAAATACAGCAATTTGTGGTTTTAACCATCATAAAAATCCCCCATATATTTATGTTAGAATTTGTACATACGCCTCATGGCACAATTCTTCTGAAGGTTTATATGATTTATGTTATGCAAATTCCCTTAACAATAGCAATATTTGCGGAAAGAATTTGGGGTCTTACATTTCTGTCCATGAGAACAGAACTTTACACTGTGGCATCTCAGAATTGAAACAGGATCCTCAGACATTTTCAAGAAACGACCAAGCAGGGACCTCCATCCTGATGTCCTTGGCTTTTTGGACGGAGTCTTATGTGTAACCCAACCTGAACTCAAAATATCTGTCCTCCTTTCTCAACTTCCAGTGGAGTGCTGGGATTTCAGGCATGTTCTAAAACATGCAGTTTTGTGTCTTACTTTTAAACACTTTGACAAATTCTTTTAAATGTTTTTATGTTACTTTGGGTAACATGTATTTGGTATTCTCCTAGTCTACAACACAAGCAATGAAGAATTTGACAGTGTCTTCATTGTAACAACTTTGTCATACTGGTTCTAACAATGCTGCTATATTTATGTTTTACTGCAATCTCTTGTCTAGTCTATTTGAGGATTCCATGTTTTTGCAATAAACATTTTGTTATTAGTTTCCCTATCTTTATTTTTATCACTTACATAATGTTCTCTGGATTAGGGACTCAAGTACAATACCGTGCATATCAATTTTACAATATTGTAATCAATCTAAACTGTGTTCTATTACATAATTTAATTGAAATATTTCTAAATTTTCCATTTGATAATATTTCAGAAATAGTTTACATGTTGTGTGTGTGTGTGTGTGTGTGCATTTGTGGGTGGGACACACATGACAAGGTATATGTATCTAAATCACAAGATAACTTAAAGATGATAGTTCTCTCCTTCCTTCATGTAGGTTCCAGGATCAAAGTCAAGTGCTCAGGATTGGTGCCAGGTGCTTTTTCCTGCTTCAATGTCAGAAAGGTTTTCTTTTATATTTATTCTTAATAGATGGAGGAAGTTTTACTTAATCCTTAATTTCTAGGTGCATTGTTCTGTTATATTTTGATATTATAAATATTTGAATTTTTGACAAAATAATCTCGTTGCTTTCATAATATAGTTGCCTAGGATAAAGAATATCATGTGCATATTTAAATATTTATTCACAATTGCATCTTGGCCATTGAAGGTTAAACCTAGTGTGTTTATAATGCATTATCCATTTTCATATTTTTTCAGATGCTAAAACACTAGTATTCTTCTTTCAAAATTTCATTTGTAAATTTTTATCTGTAATTTTTCTTCATAAGATCTCCTTGCCTGGTTTAGCTATCACAGTTATAACCACTTCATGAATTAGCTTGAACACACTCAATTTTTAGTATTTAGGAATAGTTTACGTATTTTAGAGATTACATGTTATTCTACAGTCTTACAGAATTTATTTATAAACTTTATCTGGACCTGGTATGGGTGGGATGGGAGGAAAATGGAAGATTCATTACAGATTATAAATTGCACCTTCAGATGCTTTAGTTTCACATATAGTCAATAAAGTTTGCATTGTATCTGGAGTCAAATTTAATAGTTACTACTTTTTAAAGACCTGTTATATGTAGACTATTAGGGCATTTATATAATTATTTTGTTGTAGTAGATGTAGCACATTTCACTGTATCCTTTTAATTCTTCATATTTCCTTGCTTACTTTATTTAATATTTTCTTAAATTGTAACAAACCTTTATTTTGTGTTTAAAAATTTGATTTAGTCATAGATGAGATCTCTATGAGTAAACTGGGGATGAGGGATGGGCAATGGAGGGTAGGGGATAGGGGATGAGAGCATAAGAGAATGGGATGGTTGAATTGGAACAGGGAGGGAGGGGAAATGCAATGAAAGAGATACCATGATAGAGAGAGACATCATGGGGATAGAGAAAAACCTGGTGTTAGGAAAGTTGCCAGGAATCCAAGGATGATCCCAGCCTGGGCTACTAGCAATAGTAGAGAGGGTGCCTGAACTGAATTGGCTTACCCCAGTAATCAGATCGATGAATACCCCAACTGTAATCACAGAACTTTTCTCCAATGACTGATGGAAGCAGAGGCAGAGACCCACAGCCAATCACTAGACAGAGCTCCAGGAGTCCAGTCAAAGAGAGAGAAGAGGGATTCTATGAGCAAGTGCATCAGGATGGGGAAACATGGAGGAACGACCAAGATCAAACCAAACTGGAGGGAACTCATGAAAGTTGGATCAATGGCTGTGGAGCCTACATGGGATTGGACTAGGCCCTCTGCATGGTGAGACAGTTGTGTAGTTTGATCTGCTTGGGAGTCTTCCTAGCAGTAAGTGCAGAATCCATCTCTGGTGTATGAGTGGGCTTTGTGGAGCCCACTATCTATGATGGGACATCCCATGAAGCCTTGAGGCAGGGGGAAGGTCTTGGACTTGCCTCTACTGAATGTGCCTCCACATGGGAGGCCTTGCCTTCTTGTGGGAGGGAGTGGGGAATGGGTTGGGAGGGGAGGCTGTGGGTGTGGGAGGAGGAAAGAAGGGGATCTTTGATTAGTGTGTAAAATGAATGAAAAAATTTCTTAATTAAAAAAATAAAAAAATTTTGATTTAGAAACCTTTTCTGTACCTTCATTTAATAATTTACTGATTACTGATTAATTATACTAAATTGGTATTAATATATTTATTGATTTATCATGCTTATTGATTTTCATATTTCCTATCTTGTCTTCTTTAATCAAAGTGCTTGGTGTGTACCTTTCAGCAGTTTCTCAATTTCCTCACCATTTCCCCAGCTGAAGAATTTTATTATTCCATGTCCACTTTGCCCACGATTCTATTTATTTACTCAAAGTCTGTTTTGTGTGACTACAATGTACTTAGATCATAATTACATAATTGATATTTATCATATACCTTCAATATTATATAATGCTTAAAGTTATATTTTGTTATTACAGTGATTACACACACACACACACACACACACACACACACACACACACACACAAGCACACACACACACACACACACGAGTACATTACTGAACTGATCAATTTCATGCCAAACATTATCTAGTCTTCTCTATAAATTTTTCATTGAGAATTTAATGTTCATGTCTAAATTATGTCTTGAAGTATTATTTTATCTTTTTCAAGTATGTTCCAATGTTCCAATGGTTTTTGTGTAATTTTCTCATCACATATCTAACAACTCTCTTCTTGTCCTTCCATCTCAGTTGTATTAATTTTAATAGACATTACATGGATGAGAAGGAAGGATAATTGGGTACACACATCCCATGCTGTCATGAGTACTTGTGGGGACTCAGCAATTTATCAATCACATGACCACCACCGGTACCTCTCTACAACAGCCAGCAAGGGACTCCATTCTGGAGTTTCTCCCCATTAACATGTTTCACTGCTTGTGACCTACATATGTCCCCCTTAGCATATGTGATGACTTCACTGGATCTTTGCATTATATTTGCTATCGGCACACATTGGCACAGGAGAACACAGGAAAGGAATCCCTGGCTTATGGACTTACCTTCATTTTGGCTCTTTGCCCTGCTCTCACCTCTCATAACATCAAGAAGAAAGCTTCCCCTCCACTTTATATTCAGTAGTCTGTTCTTCCCTGCTGGCTTCTCCTAGTTCTCTCATCCTGTGCCAAGTCAAACTGTTATTAATCAACTCCAGGGAGTAAAAAGAACCCTAAGGAAAAAGTGTCAATCATGCCTGTTCTATCACATATTATTTATTTACAAATCAGTTTATGTTAAATTATATGCATTAATATTCTAATCTTCATATTATAATCAGGTAATTAGAAGCAATTAGTATAGTTTAACTACCCTAAAATAGATACCTTAAATCTTACATGCTTTTAATGAACTTACTCAGGCCTCTACAACATTTAACCATTTAAAGATTTTCTTTGGAAAGAATATTTTGAAACCTCATACAAATCATTGGGTGATCACTTTTGAATGTCTGGTCCCTACAGTTAACTCATTTAAATGAGTCTAAGTTGAATTACATCATTGGGAGTTTCCTGAGGACATTTTAGCTTTAGTGCACTCAGCCCTTAATAAAAACAGTCCCTCAGTTGACAGTCTCTGGAGAGGAGAATGTGGGACGCTATATAGCAAAACAAGTTTTATGGATGTGTTGAGTTTGAGTGTCTTTAGAAAAACATAGTGAAGAATTCTGATGGATCAACCACAACATGGATCAGAGAGATGAGGACTCAGGCAGAGGTTAGGATTTTACATTTCATAAGACTCTGCAGACTGTGAAGACTGAGAATGGTGGACTGAAACTAAGGAATGTCTCTTTTGCTGTTGGGAAAGGCAAGGAAATGAAAAGGATATCATCTAGGGACTACTAAAGGAAAGAGCCTCACTCTTGCAATACCTTAATTCAGCCCACATTTTTGGACAGCAAGGTAAGATGATTGTGTTGTGTTTATTTTATAAGTTGATTGCACTATAGCAGAAACCTGTACAAGCGTCTACTTGGTGTTTACAGTGGGGTTTCCAACAAGCGTCAGTGTTTCCATCCTTGATGTGGGCTACTTCAGACATTCTCAGTCATGCGGGGAAGAGAAGGAAGAACCAGGAAACCATGCTACGTACATGAATTGAATGCGGTATTCTGGGGACATTAGTGAAGCAGAGACATCTAGAACTCTGCTGCCACGGTGACAGGCATTGTAAATATTCCACCTTCTTCATAATGTGGAAGACAGCATTCAGGTGTTTGGGTCACAGCATATTGAGCTATTGCTTTATTACCTGAAAAAGCACCTGCGGACTCTCTGCATCCTCCCAAAGATTTCTCAAATCTTGAAGTAGCTAAGCAAATATGTAGTGCTTTGATGTCCATGTCCATGTTTTCATTCCTGTCATATCCCTGACTTTCTCTGAGGACCCTTAGAAAACCCAGAGAAGAGTAGCTTTGCTCTGTGGCAGAAGCCCCTCTATCAATCGCAAAACAACTCAGAAATATCTCTGAAAATATCTTTGTGTGTGTGCAAAAGTTTAAGATATTCTCCATTCTGACATTTAGCAAATTATAAAAAATAAAAATGAAGACAGACTTTTTAAAACTCTGGGGATAAAATGTGAGTAATAAAGAGGCCAAAATTAAATTATTCAAACCAACCATTAAAATCTCTGTACTTTCTTTTATTTGCTTGTGTTGATCATCTAGGGATAATCATTTATACAAGAGAATTTGCTAATACACTTTTATCCTAGGAGGTTTATTCCTAGATAAACTATAGATTCAAAACTGAAATTATATTGTCACATTCAGATGTACTCATGAATGTGTGTCAGAGCTCTTTGTAGAAGTATGGGTAATAAGCACGAAGACATCACACATCATCTCCATTTGGCTCAGTTTTATACTTGAAAAGTAAGTGAGTCATGCCATAAGGACACTGGATAAAGACCTATAGAATGGAGAATTACTCCCAGAAACAATCATGAAGTAATTGAGTTGGATCATTATTCCTCAGCTGTTTGAGAATAGTTAATATCAATGGATATGAGAGTCATTGAAAACATCTGGAGCTTTTATTGAAGAAACACCAATAGTCACCATTTAATTGCTCTTTAGCAAAGATGAGATTGAATAATGGTCCTTCAGACACCTGATGCCTGAGATGCATGAGAGCCAATGGTCCCTTTCTCCAGGCATAAAAAGCATCATATGCAATTTGTCATTGAGGGTGGTAGAGAGAGAGAGAGAAAGGGAGGGGGGAATTTGTATATAGCATGCTCTTTTATTATAATATCAACAATATTTTGGAGATTGTTCATGCACATTACCAAGTATGGTCTTTTGTATATATCCTGGTTCCAGAGGTGGAATGATGACAAAATAAGAGTTACCAGAATTAGAGTAAAGGGGAACTTATGTAAAGAAGTTTGCCTTATAAGTTCAAGAGTCATGTAACAGGACCATCAAGATACTGGATTACATTAGAAATGCAATTTGCCAATGAATAGATCTGGTGGCAATAAACCAATCAGAGTTTACAGTGCATTGCAGAATACCTTCCCAAAGGAAAGAGTTTCCCCAACTGGAGGACTTATTAGCATAGCAGCTAGTGAACACAGTAGGCCATGTGTACTTCTGAAAATGTTCAACACAGCAGAAACAGGTCAGCCTGGTGTATAGCAAGAAGAGAAAATTTCTGAGTTCTAAGCTAGAAGGCCTAGTGGGTAAGTGTTTGCAGATAGGCCAAGTAGATGACCGTCTACAAGTTAGGCAGATTTGGATTCCAATATCTGAATATAATTATATAACATGGATAGTATTCAGGCTTGAACATATCTATTTATTACTGGGATAACACAAACACTCACAGATATGCCCAAATATACACACATACATTTGCATAGAAACAGACATACAAACACACATACAGACACATACACACATGCATACACACAGATACACATATATGCACACACATATACACATGCAAATATACACACATATACATATGCAACATAAAATCGTAGTCATCACATCTTCTTCACAACTAAATCAGTGTTTTGTTTCATCT
The DNA here is from genome assembly GCA_902168415.1 of Peromyscus melanophrys. Lineage (NCBI taxonomy): Eukaryota > Metazoa > Chordata > Mammalia > Rodentia > Cricetidae > Peromyscus > Peromyscus melanophrys. Next base: position 36,740 of record CABHPR010111547.1, read on the forward strand.
TATATTACTGTTCAGATATACATAACTGTGTCTAACTAGTGATCTCCCAGGTATGATTTTAAATGGAAAATATGAAATAATATGTAATCAGGATAGTTAATTTATTTCTGATATAATGAAGAATATTGGGATAGAGACAGTTTTAAGGTTGAAGAAAAACTCCTGGTGTCAGTGTTTCAATGTTCTGTTCACAATGTGAGACCTAAGTACAGTAGTAAAGAAATATTTAGAGGAAGACTTAGATTGCTATTACCCAGGTTATTGGGGCATGACCTGACTGCCCTTTGGGCAGATCAAAGAACATTTACATAGTAGAAACTATGCTATTTAGGTCTATTATTTTAAAAAGTCACTGAACTAAACCTACCTTCAAAATGAGATTTACTACTTTTAAATAGTGAGATATATTATCAGGGAAACTTCTAGATGGAGTTAGAAACTTGCCAGTCATCTTCCTTTGCATCCCCAGTTACAATATGTCATCGAGTTCATGTTTAAGGAAACTCACAAGTGAGAAGACAGCAATGGAGGCACTTGCCCTTGTAATGAGAAAGCAGATTTAAGTTTGAATTCTACCCGATCCTCGGGCGATGTCCACTTCCACATGCAACCACCTTTAATGGGAAGTGGTGATAGAGATTGGGGAAACAACCACATTCATGCCTCAGAGGTGTCTGAGTTGCCCCTCAAAGATGTCACAAATCATATTTAGAAACTTGAAATCAATTTTCAATTGATAATTCTGTAATCAATGCATGGTATTTATTTTGAACTTAATGTCCACCATTATCTCCCTGAAACATGACAGTTGGATCGACCCTACTAACTCCTTGAAGATGAATATCTTTTTGCAGGTTTTTTCCCTTTGCTGACTTTGATGATGTCTTTAATGTGAAGAATAGGAAGAATTGAAGAGTCATTTTTTCCCCAGTTACTATCTCCAGCTGGATGCATAAAACAGAACTCTTCACACACACACACACACACACACACACACACACACACACACACCCCTAGGGAGCCATATAAGCCACAAAGCCTTCCCCAGTGGCCTTGTACAGTTCCTCAATGCCTCTTACCTAAAGGACAGTAGCCCAGGACATCGAGCTTTGTCATGAACAGCTCTGTCAGCAGCAGGGAGCTGAACCCAGTGAACTATCAAGGTCTCTTCTAAAGATATTATCAGATTCGCCTGCACATGGAGTCTCAGAACTTGCTTATATCCACACGAGGTCAAAGCTGCTCCCCTCCTATTAATTTTCCTGCCATCTGTGCTGCCAGATGTTGTGAGAACAGCAGAGGAGCTCCACCCTTGGGAAGAAAAGCCGGCTCCACCCAATGGCTCAGCTTCTGCCTCAGAACTGATTTCCTCCTTTGTGCACAATGGGCTTGAAAACAGACATCTCTTCAGTGCGGCAGCATTTTATGACAAATGGATTAATTTTGTACATATTTCTTGACTTTCTTATTCATGAACTACTTGGGAGATTATGTGCCAGCTAGATTACAGCCTCATGCTACTGTGTGTCTTACAAAGGTCAATTAAGAAGAGAGTCAGTCAAAGAAAGAATCAAAAAGAGAATGAGACGAGGAAAGTCAGAGTCTGAGGCTCCTGTACTCAAAAGACGTTGTACCAGCATCACAATGTCTTTCATTTCACCTTAGAGGCAGCAAATGATGTCATAGTCTTCCTTTTTGTCCTGTGGAGCAGTGCACAGCTGAGCACATGTGAGTTCTTGTAAATTGAAATATGTCTGGCATGCTAGTATTTAATTAGTTATCTTCATATATGTATCTATTCACAAGTCCTATTCCCTAAAGTGAATTTTGCATTCATTTTATATTATTTCATTATCATATGCAACCTTAAAAAAATAAAGAATTTCTAATGATTTCTTGATGTTCATATCTACTGTTTGGCTGCATCAAATGAAAAGTGAGTTTAATAATAATAATAACGACAACAATAATAAATACTCTCAAAAAGATTACTATTTCATTTTATGCTCCCTGGCTTTTCTTGTACTTTTTGAACTTAGATAAGACACTTACATCAGAAAAATCCACTACAAAGAGACAACCAATCAGTGGGTCTCTGAGCTGTTCCCTTTGAAACCTGGCATATATTGTGCCTTATTAATTTTCTCCATTTTAGAAATAGTTATTATTTATTATTTGTTTATTTGTGTTTGTGGACTGTGGAGGCATGTATCACTATGAGTGTGTCAGAGAACAACTTGGCAGAGTTGGTTCTCTCTTCCCACTGTAGTGAACCCTGGAATGGAATTTAGATTCAGAGACAAGAATCTTGGCCCTCTGAGTCAAACCACTAGCCCAATCTCATTAATTTTAAATGTAGCTTTTAAAGGTTCTCTGAAGCTCTGCTGGACAAATCATGAGATATGTAACATCTGCGATAAGTTTAGAATGATTTAGAAACCTCCCGATTTCTGACCTTCTCTGAAAGCAAAGGAGGTCAAGGGTCACAATGGGCCCCACCATCCCAGCCAGTTGAAAGTACAATACAAATTCATTATTTCAGTCTTGGGTTTTGTCCTGGGTGGTTTTGTGTGTCAACTTGGCACAGCTTGTGTCATCAGAAGGCAGCTCAGCTTATGAAAGCTTCCTTGGGATCCAGCTATAACGCATCTTCTCATTCAGTGATCAGTGAAGGAGTACCCAGCTCATGGTAGCTGGTGCCATCTCCGGGCTACTGGTACTAGGTTCTATAAGAAGGTGGGCTGAGCAAGTCAGGGGAAGCAATCCAGTAACCAGCTCCTGCCTCTGGGATCCTGTCCTGTTTGAGTTCCTGTCCTGACTTCCTTCAGTGATGAACAGCAATGCTGAAATGTAAGCAAAAGAAACCCTTTCCTCCCCAACTTGCCATTTGGTTATGGCATTTACAGCAACAGACTAAGACAGGTTTCAACCACCTACTGCATTTGTTTAGGCACCCTGAATTTCAATGCATGGACTTACCACGCCTAATTACCCCCTGGAGCTTTGCAATTCAATGGAATTTTACATTAATTTAAAAATTAAAATCCAAATCACTGGAAAAATTTGAACCCGAAGTACAGAAATAGTAGCAGAATTTGATTATTCACACCATCCAGGCATTAATGTCCATAGACTGTATTAATAATAATAACTTGTCTCTTTGTGTGTTATGGATGATATGAAATGTATTTCATTTGAAGTGTGAACATCATCTGCATTTTAGTTAAAATAACCTTATCAGCTAACATGCAGTATTTTTTTTTTTTTTTTGGTTTTTCGAGACAGGGTTTCTCTGTGTAGCTTTGCGCCTTTCCTGGAACTCGCTTTGAGACCAGGCTGGCCTCGAACTCACAGAGATCTACCTGGCTCTGCCTCCCGAGTGCTGGGATTAAAGGCGTGCACCACCAACGCCCGGCAACATGC
>CABHPR010111550.1:0-13089 GCA_902168415.1 Peromyscus melanophrys
CCACCTAACGGTTATCAACTTCTAGGTTCCCTGCCTTCACGTCCCCACATTTCCCTTAACATACTAAGTCCCATCGTAGACTTTGTAAATCATTCTCTACTCAGTTATTTAATATGGTCTGGTAAAATAACAAAAGTTAGGATCACATTTACTTTGTTTCTCTTATGTACACATCAAACCCAGGACCAGGAACCAGATCTGGGCTTTGATACCAGAGAGAAAGTCTTGAGTTTACTTCAAAATTTCCCCTGACCCCAGTTAATTAGTGTGTAGTCATCCCAGAATTGCAGCCGCCTCTTTAAGACTAGGGTCCGTTTTCCTGTTCCTGACCATCTTCATCAGCAGACCGTCACCACTCTAAGTCCAGCCTTGCTCTGGATAGCTTACCTGAGCAGCATAGACTGGTAGAGTACAATCCCATTCTCCAGGCCAGGACTCCACATTCTGCTTGGCTTTACAACTGTAGTTTCCTTGTTCTCTGTGTTACAGTTCAACACACATTTTCATTTCTTGCTGCGCCTCCTCTTGTCAGGTCATCTGAGCCCTGTTCATGTCTTCTCCATGCTGAAACTGGTTCTTCCTACTACGCTTGTCTTACCTTCTGCAGCTGTTTCATCTTCAAATATCTTCTTCCTTTCTTTAAACATCTGTTGTCCATGCATAATCTTTGTTTCTAGATGCAACCTTCTAAAACCAGCCCCTTTATTTTCAAGTGGGCACTGAGAAAGGGGAGTTCATTTTCATAGAATCAAAATGAATAAAAGAGAGCGGAGAAACAGGGAACAGAATGTAAAGTGTAAAATCTTACTTACTCATACAGTATTAGCATTTGCCTTAGGTACCAAGTTCTCAAGCCTCCTAGAGAAAGCTAATAGATGGACCAACTTAGAGGCTGTAGAATATACAAAAAATGGAGGATGCTAAAGACAAAATTTACCGCAGAAGAATATTCTTAACGTTTTGCTTCATAAACCTTTTTGACTATCTGGTAAAACCTGTGTCTTTAACAGAATACTATCTATGAAACTCAAAATACATTTGATTATAAATGACTTCAATTATATTTAAATACTACTGTCGTTATATCAAGAAAACAAATTTTTTGATTAGAAATACTCTGGCTCTTTATTAACAAATTAAGTAAGACTTTATAGTGAGGAGTAGGAGCTACTGAGAGTGGCAATGTATCATAACGGCACTTGTGTATATCTGCAGCAACTGTAATGTGGCAAGAGACTGTACTTTCAATCAATGCCAAGTCCACAAATATAGTGCATGCTACTGTGGTTTACCAGTCTTACTTACAAGGGAGAAAACAGTTGACTTTTAGTTCCATTAGTGCTGCATGAAACTAAGCATACTTTCCCCTAGCTAAGTAATAGATTATTGCATCAATGATGAAGCAAGAGCTTTGGAATTTTTACTACAATAAATAGCAATTATTAGTGTTTCATTAGGTTAATGTAATAACTGTAGCCTAGGAGAACAAAATAAACTATAGCAAGAGCTACAAACATGAATTAGAGTTACAGTGAGATGTCTCTTTTCATTTATTTTGTATGAATTTAATAATATAAAAGCATGTTTAATAACTCAGTAAAATTGCTTGAGATAATTCATAATACATTTTTATGTTTTCTTCCATATATTCTTCTCTATGAATACACAGATAGAAATGCTGAAGTATACACTCAGATTGAATCTGAATAAAATATTCTAAAGAACATAGTCAAGTTATTATTATGTAAATAGTTTCACATTTTAGACACTCATTTACCTTCTAACCTACCCTTTTATGAGAGGGCTCAGAGAATGTTAGATTTATGGATGACCTTCAGACTAGTCTCTCAATTTAGGACACATCTCACAGCAAAACAAACAAACAACAGCAACAACAATGAAAACCCACTTCATTTTTAATAGACATTTAAGTGAGCACAGGATCCGCTGGACCCGATACAGGCAGCACTGGCTGGAGCTGGTTAGTCCAGCCCAAGATGGCAAAAGCTTTTTAAAGAGCAAAGCTAAAATATGAGAGCTTGGGGAATACATTTGTGTAGTATCAGTACTGCATTCTAGAACATGTAAGAAACTAGAATTATCAATTAAAAAGCAAGTAAATTTCAATTTCAAGTAATAAGTAAACATTTTTAGTATAAGCATGTCCCAAATGATGTATGGAACATTCCTATACAAACACGTTATTTGTATAGAAATTGAAATTTAAACTGTGTGCATTTTGCATTCTGTGTGCCAGTCTTAGGGTATATTCTATGGATAGAAACAATGGTATTTATATGGTGCTGTGCTCCAATGGTGGTCAAAAGAATTCACTGATAAGATTTTCTACTAGAGATAACATAAATTTAACACCTTATAAGCAAGGATACATTTTTTGATTAGGACACATGATTTAACACCTTGACAAGAATCTGGGAACTAAACTCCCTGTTGGAGGAGCTATGAGAAGATCAGAGAAAGCAAGGATTCATAGAGTGAGGTAAAAAGCCTGGAGGGTTCAAATCAGAGGTTAAAGGAAAACAACATCAATCTTAAGGGAGCAGTCAATCTGGAGACCCAAAACTCCTCAGAGGATCTTTCTGTCCTGTGAACCCAGGGGCACACTATTGACTAAGGCCACCAGGTCAACAGAAAAGCACAGCTTGAAGGAATACCAGCCTTGATAAGGAATTCAGTGGGTGTCGATGCTTAAAAGCCAACACCCAGGAATTTCAATTACCTTAACAACGGTAAGGTTTGAGGAATGGCCAAATAGACTGGACTGTCAGAGAATTTAGGAAATGGATATCGGAGCACTTCGATTGGTTGTCCTAGGTAGAGACAAAAACAGAGTAGTGAACAAGGCAGCTGGTAATGACGACACGGGATATTTGCAACCAGGGAAAAGTGGAAACAGAAGAAGAGTCTGGCGTTTTTCCCCTCAAATAGTTATAATTCACCACTCAGGTTTTAATCCCAAGCTATTCTTTTATATTTTTGTATTTAAGATGTTGAAGTCAATAAAAGGAAAGTCTATGACATAACATGGCCATGAAATATGACAGTGGTCCCTTTATCCCCTCCCCCAAGTGGGTCTCTGGGCGTTTGCTGGTTACTGTGCACTAGAGAAAGGAGAATACCTACTGTGTGGAAGCAATTCTAGACACCATCCTGGCTGTCTGTGTAAGTGGAGGTCTATAGGAACAAGTAAGAAATGTGCCCTAGATAACAACCAGGTCACAGATGGACAGTTTGCAGACCCTGCCATCCCCAAATAGTCTCAGTGCCAGAATGTTTAATTGGAATGGATATGCTTAGTAATTTGAGTATCTGCCAGGCTGGGCCATTGGTGGAAAGTAAAGGCTATCACAAGGAACCCTTGCAGCTGCCATCCCAGGGAATCAACACATTTAATGAAAAGAGAAGAACGCTCCTCCGAGTTGAGATGACAATAGAGATCATCAACATCATTGTCAACCTAATGTGCACGGCACAGGTCTCCAGATGAAGATGCTGTGTCAGACCTGCCGCCATTGGTAGGGCAGGTCAGTGATGCTTCTGCTACACTGTAGACAGCTATTGATTCGGCAAGTGTATTTTTTCATTCAATTAGAAAAAAGAATTACAGTTTATATTTATGTTTTGCCTCATTATACACATTATGTATATATATGCATACATATGCATCACATATATACATATGCATATATTTACATACAAACACATATATTACATCACATACTATATACTTAAATAACATATGCTACTTACTTAGGTATAACACATTACATATATAATACAGAACCACATATAAGACATATTATATATGATGCATGTATTTTTATATATAATTAATACATCATATTAAACTATAAAATGTATAGATAGATTAATAAATACATTTTAAGAAGAGATTGCTTTCTAAAAGTGATCATAAAACCAGTGTCCGAGGGAACACATGTAAAGGCCATTTAAAAAGAAAATTTGCTCTTAGATTAAAACAATTAAGAGGAATAAGACTCCTTTCATAGTTTTCAAACACGGATGAGCCAGTATCTTGACTAGAACTAAAGACACATATGTCAGTGTGTATCTTTTCAGGCTTCTAGAAAAGTTTAACTGAAGAGGAAAGACCGACCCTGAAAATGATCAGTACCACCTGATGGGCTGAGGTACCAAACGCGGAAAGAAAAATCAAAGACCTGAGAACTGAGAACCTGCATTCCTCCCCATCTGCTCCCCAACCACAGACTTAATGTGACTAGCTGCCTTAGCCTCCTGCTGTAGTGAGACTCTACTCCCTACTAAATTGCAAACCAAAATAATCCCTTCCTTCCTAAAGTTGCATTTCTCGGGCATTTGGTCACAGCAACAAGAAAGGTAACTGAGCCAGATGGTTTACATCAGAGCTAGGAGCTAAGAGATGAGAAAGTATGGACTGCAGCTACCCACATGGCAATCCAAGTGTGAGCATGCTTGGAGAGGGGTATTCCTACTGTCTGGCTTGACATTACTGACCTCAAGGTTACTGGTGTCATGTTTAGGTCTCCACATAGGAAGAAAACAGTGCCATGTCATTGTGAGCACCAACCGAGCCCAAAATACAGTTACTTTCCTCTCTACAAATTAATTCATGGAGACTGAGATTTTAAATTTCAGCTCTACAGCATGCTTAATGTGATCCACTCCATCATAGTTGGCTGAAATTACTAGGCTAATTCATTTTTTGTGCCAACTAGGGCTGTGTGAGCCAAAGAACACTAGCCAGTGTCATACTGCCCAATGAGATAATTTCTAGCGTACAGCCTGAACTTCCCAAGTGATACTTCTGTATTTTGTAACTGTTTTCAAAATTCCTACAGTTGATATTGGGTCATTAAAACTCTCAAAGTAGAAAGTGTTCTGAATCGAATTATTTGAGGTATCATCTACTTTATAGTAACACTGCTCATTTTCATAGTAATATGTTGTTTTTTACTCTGACACTCATTGGGATGGATAGAATTAAACCCAAGTTTGGAAGTACAGCAAAATTAAATCACTGGAAAAGCTTATTCCCAGCCAGTGGATTGCAAAAGAAACTGTAATAACCTCTTGAAAGAAGCTTCTTTTCACATTTTATGAGATCAGTGGGAACAGAATAACATCATGGTGGTAAGCAGGGAGGAAAATCTCTATTCATCAAGAACAACCTTCAAGATTGGAATGGCAGGTCTTACAGTGTTGCTACAAATTGCAGAGTCCATACAGAACATGTACATGAAGCAAGCTTCATATTGAAATACCTGACTATGCTCTTGCCAACTACAAGGTCACACTTGAGAGGATAAATTTAAGAGGGCAAAGATGGAGAACATGTAGAAAGAAAGAAATATTTTTCTTTCATCTTATTGTATAGCAGAAGCATTTTATATGATCCTCTGATACTTAATTAGATGCAGTTAGTATTACTAAGAAATAAAATACCTGGGCAATGAAGAACATACACAAGAGACATGATGCTTCTATCAGTATTTTGACTAGTTGGATAGAATTCACATAAAGTGAATTTATCCTCTGGATTTTCTAGACAAACTCCTGACATTTTTCCTATGCAAGAAATAAAATTGAGCTGTATTGCTTAAAATTTCTTTACTTTCTCTTTGAATAGCATTCTGACATATTGTCAAGTGATTGTGTCAACCCCCCCCCCCACCTTTTTGGCTGTCTCAAAGAACAAAGGGTGACCTATGCGTTGCTGGCTGTGAGCAGGCTGCTGTAATAAATTACTGTAGTCTTGGTGGTTTAAACAACATGCATTCATTTCTGACAGTCTGGAGAGTTGAGCAGTCTAAGATCAAAGTTTCAGGGAGTTCTGCTATGCTCTTAATCTTCTCCTGCAACTGCTTCTTAATTTCCATTGCTTACTATTTTGACTCCATGACCGTGTTATTATGGGATGTACCCTTTACCTGACATAGCTGGGCACTGCGCCTCTGCATTCCTAGTTCAGTTAACTAATCACTCCATTTGGTAATAGAGCCATTTATGCCATTCCTGTGTTCACCAAACCCAGATCTTCTTACCTATGCAAATTAAGTGGGACTTTGTTAGGCTGTCCCCTTGTTAGAGTTCTAGTTCTGCCAGTGAGACTGTTCCCACCACACTAATGATTTTGCTGTGACTCTCACTGTGGTGTTCATGCTTTTCTTGTCTTGGGTAATTTAATGCTACTGCATAAACCTCATCACCATTATTCTCATAGAAACCAGGCTATCCACTTTGATGGGAGCAATTCCAGACATCCAACCTGTCTACAGAGAAAATGGATGTGAGCCCAAGGCTTCCCTAAGACTACATTTCACAAATCTTGAAAGGTCTGTACATTGACCTAGTCCAAACGTGTGCAGTAGCTATGAAGCACAGTTCTTAGAGTCTAGGCTTGAAGATAAATTTAATCTAATATTATAATTTATTTATTTGTTTGTTTGTTTGTTTGCCTTATACAGTATATGCCAGGCACTCTTCTAAGTCTTGGGGTAGAGCATTAAACAAACTAGACAAAATGTCCTTGAAGAGCTTACATGCCAAGGGACACATAAAATTCCTAGTGTAAGTTAAGCCACATGTAGTTTCTAAACCAGGATTCTTTCAAGTGGTGAGAATTTACAGTCATTCAGAAGTTCAATCATTTTCAAAGGCTTTAATTTTAAATAATCTTTGGGAAGTTTCCAGCAGTTGATCACATACCCAGTCACAGTGGTGCCAGCTTCACAAAACAGGGCAGGGAGCCTGATCACAAAGCAAGGTGAGCAGAAGTTTTGCAGGAGGGGCTGGAGAGATGGCTCCCAAGCTAAGAGAGAACTTCCTGCTCTTCCCAGCACTCACATGGGTGGCTCACAGCCTCTTGGATCTCTGGCTCCAGGGTATCCAAAGCTTTCTTCTGGCCCATACATGCACCCACATGTACAAGTACTTCATGTGTAAAAGTAAATCCGTTTTTAGAAGAAGTTAAAGATGAAATTAGCACATGGCCTTTTATATGGAAATTAATTTCTTATTTGCAATAAGTCAAGTGGAAATCATAAAGAATGTTCTGCAGTGGGAGAGCTGATGACTCTCTTTTCTCTGTTGTTTTATTTTTAACATACAACATAGAGTAAGTACACATGAAAGGGGGGAGAACAGCCATAGGCAAATGGTTAGGTGAGGTGGTAACTTAATCAACTCTCTTAAATTTTAATTCTTTCATGAACTGCAGCATCATCTTCTCTAGGTATTCACCATATGTGCCCCGACCGGCCCACCAAAGTCTGCTGGTTACTTTAAATTAATTCATTTTAAAGGCCCGTTTTCACACCTAAAACAGCATGTCTAGTTCAGACAATGATTTGTCATTAAAAAAAAAAGTGAAAATGATGCGTTTACGTAATGGAGGGAAGAACCTGCTGGCTCTCCAGTCTAAAGTGCCCCATCTGTGTGTGATTTTACAGTTGCTTGCACAACAAATACCTCCAGAAGAGTCAAATAATGCTTAGAATTTTTACATCATTTAGATAAATGTATATCTGTGCCGTATACCTTGCATTCGGTTAGCTGGCTTTCATGTGCTGATTATAACATTGAGTGCGCTGCACTTTGGTACCTCAGGACAGTTCTAGACTATGACTCAGGGTGGTGCACCTCAGTCCAATTTTGTTAAGACTCTCTCTATTGACCACACCTGTCTCGTATAATGGAATTGAACAGGAAAAGAAAAAGAAACAAAGAATAAGTACAAAATAACAATATGTAGTATTTTTAAAATCAACACATCTGTAGGAATGGATTATACATCACTTAACCACCTAGTATTCTGATAGTCAACCACAATTTCTCAGCTCTTCTTTAGGGCCCTGTAAGATCCACCCATGCCATAGTCACATCAAAGTCTCAACTGCTTCCCTGGGATCCAGATTCTAAGGAAAGTCTGAAAAGCAGCCTGCTAAGTTGAGTTTCTGAAAAAAATGTTGTACTGAAATACTAGATCTCTCTCTTGGTGCTTAATAAGCACCATTTAGCTTTCTTCAACAAAAGCACAGTACAATGGAACTATTATGTGAACCAGAAAAACAAATTACATGCAATTTCAAAATTTCTGGTAAATACTATTAAGAAATAACAAATGAAATCAAATTTAATAACACATTTCAACTTAATATACTAAAGCATTTTTGTGTACATCAAAGCATACGTAACTTTTTACACTATCCTTTTGGTACTGGATTTTTTAAATCTTTCATGTCTTTGACACTTGACACAGGTATCAATTTTGAATTGGCCTTGGGTAATCAGAATCCACATGTTGACTTCTATATTGGAAAACAATGCTCTTAATGAGGTAAATAATTAAGAGTAGAGGACAATAAACAGAATAGAATATGATTTATTACTTAAGTTCTCACTGTGAATTTTTATCTACTGTCCTCAAAATTTCAATTGGGCTAAAATAAACCAATAGAAAAATTAAAATTAAAAAACACACACTTGTATAAATTAAAAAAAAAGAAAGTCTTTGGATATTTGGCTGCTCACTGTGAGCACCTGGCAACTCACAATGCCTGCATCACGGCCACAGGTGGTGGAGGGGCCCAAGCCTAGAAGCTCCTGTCTGTTTCAAGGGACTTTGACAGGTTGGCAGCTGCTCTGAGAGCCAAGCTAGAAATTGAGGCCAATAAAGTCCTAGCACAGGACTTGAAATCTGGTTTGTGGAGACAAGGCCACCATCCTGTGGAATGTGAAGGAACTGCAGTGAAAGCATTCCCCTGGTGTCGCTGAGCTACAGAGGACAGAGTCATCAGTGTGTCCTCGATTTGAGAAGGCTTTAGGAACACCTGGTCAACCTACCTGAGAAATGTGCAGCAAACTTGGGAAAGATCCAGGGAGGGGTGAGAGAAGGTTAATGCCTAGTAAAAGGCAGACTGAAGTTGCTAAAATATGTGTGATTAAAATCAATGAAATCATAAAATGTAAAATGAGGACTTGTCCAAATCTAGATTTGCTAAAACTAAGGTTAAGGTTTCAAGTACGATATTTAAACCCACAATTTTTAGCAGGAAGCGTTTTTAAACCTTTATATGTAAGAGGACACATAGATTTTAAATGAGCTAATTGGTGTAAGATGCTGAATTAATGTTTTTGAATAGTCAAGCCAGTAAGACCAGTTAGCATAAGGGCAGTTGGAAGTGACAAATTGCCTTTCAAATACCAAATTGTTTTGGCAATATTGAGAAACTCAAGCTGTTTCTATGCAAAGCCCACACTTAGTCTATTGTCTGTTTCCCAACACTGTAATGTTATTCAACATAATAACAGAGTTCCAAAATACCAAATATGCACAATGTAGGTACATGGAATTATGAAGCTTATGAAATGGTCATGGTACATCTGTCAAGAAAAATGTACAATATTTAAAAAAAAAACCCAGCACCCTGGGGAACATCTTCATGGCTTTTCATTATAGAAAATGGAGAAAATGCCCCAAGTACACTGACATGGATTCCCTGGAATACCCAAGGATGCATTATTAACCACTTTTTTTTTAGCCTATAGAAAAGCTACTGGAGGAGGGGTTTTGGACTTACTGATTAATAATACATTAAAATATACTGCCTTTTAAAGATAGGGATGGCATGTTGGGTGTAACGGCTTCTTATGTTATTGAGACAAAAGTTTCTCTTACTTTGTTGTCAATGATACACTGAAAAATAATCTGGGTGGTTCAGCAGATTATCAAACAGCCACTCTAGAGATATTTATCACTTTCTACTTTATACTGGGGCATTTGTAACACAACATTGTTGATTTCTATTTTTCTTGTCCTTTTCATATTTTATCAATGGCATGACTAAATGCTTACAAAACACGGTGACCAAATTTATACATGACAGAATTTTGAGAGTAGCTTAAATGAAAAATTTCAGAATTAAATTTTTAAATGATTGTGATGAACCTAATCCAAAATAATGACATTTAACTGTAATGAGTCTTTCTCTGTTCTTCCAGCCAGCTCCTAAATAATGACACAGAGACTTCTTATTAATTACAAAAACTCGGCCTATAGTTTAGACTTGTTTCTAACTAGTTCTTGTAACTTAAATATGTTCTGCCACATGCCTTGTGGCTGTTACCTCTCCTCCTGCACATCCTGCTTGCTCTGCATCTCCTGGTATCTCCACCTCTCTTCTTCCCAGAGTCCTCTCTGTCCCCAGAAGTCCTGCCTAACCTCTTCCTGCCTAACTATTGGCTATTCAGCTCTTTATTAAACCAATCAGAAGACGCCTTCGCAAAGACACATCTTTACAGTGTAAATGAATATTCTGAAACATTTAACAAAGCTAAACTATCTTGCAATTTAGCTAAAATAATGACATTTACAGCTCGATTGGGAAGACTTTTCTTTGAAACAATTTGCATAAAAGTACTCTGGAACTTTGGTTTACTGTGAAACAGATGCTTGCACATAGTCATATACTTTACTTAAATGGAAGTTTTGGGCCGCCAGTGAATTTGGTGGCAGATTATCTCTAAGGGAAAGACAAGGGTACACAAAATAGAGCAGAGGAGAGGGCCCCAGAGAGACAGAGTTTGCCAACCTGACGAGATTTCTGCAACTCATTGCTCATTTTCCTACTTTTTTTTGAAATGACATTCCTTAGAAATTAAAGCAACAGAATAACAAGGGTAGTTATCAACCTGCAGTAACTCCCATCTCTCAAATTTTATTCTTGCTTTCTATACATTTTTCTCTTCCACTAACACATCCTGAACTAATTCTCTTCCACTTTCACAGTTAATATTTCTAGGGAAGAGTAGTGGAGCCCCAGCCTTCTTCCCTTTCACAGCCTATTCCCCCTTTTGCTACAGCCATTTTTCTTAGTAGATCAAGGATTGCCTTGAGTGGGTGAATGGTCAATAAAAACCAATGACTAGGGTGGTAAATCATTTTATATAACAACAGTTTCTTATAGTTCTATGATAATAAAACAATCTGTTTCATGATGAGGTCTTAGTGTCCATGTTGACTAGACCTGAGTAACCTGAGTTTTGCCCCCCACCACCAGAGTTTCAATATTCCAAGATACAGAAAGTAAATCTTTATATGTTAATGATACTATTTATTTTTTAGAGGGGATGTCAGTGAGGAAAGGGTGTCTTGGTTGCTTATTTCTCTCTGCAAAGAATATTTCTGGAGTTCAAGGGCATTCTCATTTCAGTGTGAAAGAACACACACACACACACACACACACACCCTCTGACAGTCAAGTAGGATTACCATAGAATTTAGCATGTTGCTGTTTAAAACACAGCTCCTACCCTAAATCACATTGTGTCCCAAATCACAATTTTGTTTTCTCACTTCCCGCTTTGGCTGCTGAATCCATTCCACATTCTGTGCAGAAACTGCCTAGATAATGAAGATGTATAATCAATCACTGGGCTGGAAGGAGATGAGGAGACACTGAAGGAAGAGCTGGCTAATTCCCAAGGTAAGGCTGCAAGAAGCCTGGGAGCTGGTCAGAGAGATACTCTCTCCTGAGCATAAGACAGAAGGACACATTTCCCCCCCCCCTCATCCAGGCATACCATCAGTTATAATTTGGATCTTGATGATATTATTATAAGAGTTAGGTGACCAAGAACTGGAAATAAGATAGCCCAGTGACCCACGCTAAAACCAAATACTACTATTCTACTAAAAGAGTGTAGCAATAAATGATTCCTAAGGACATTCTGTTGTCATCATAGATGAGTGCTTTGCTTAGCCATTATCAGAGAAACCTCCTCCTGCAATGGAAGAGGGCCAGACAGCCAGACATACAGAGAATGAGAGACCTTGGAACACTCAGCCCTGAATGGGATGTCTCCATCAAATCCCTCCCCTCAGGGTTAAGGGAACCCTGTGGAAGAACCAGAAAGAGGGTAAGAGCCAGAGGGGATGGAAGACACCAAAGAAACAAGACCTTCTAAACAGAACAGGTCTGAGGCACATATGAACTCACAGAGACTGAGGCGGCATGAACAGGCACTGCATGAGTTTACACCGGATGGAGTCTTAGAGCTGAAAGGAGAAGTGGACACATGCCCTCATCCCTAACCCAGAAGTGATTTCCAACTGATAACTACTGACAAGTGAAAATTTAGTTCTCCAAGGGAGTCTCACTGGGGAAATAAACTAATCTTAAGGGTGGGCTGTATGCCCAGCAGTAGACAGCCAAAAGAAAATGAACCCAGCATATTTGGTGGTTCTTTGTTTCGTAATGTCATGCCAAGGTTTTAAAATAAATTATCTCATTTTTATTTTAATTTTCTCTTCTTTACATGTTTTTCTCTCTTTTAACTCTACAAGTTCTTCCTATATAATGTCTTCCAACTCAGTGTTTTTATGGGATTCTGGAGTGTGCAAATGAGTGTCCCTGTTTGTATATCTGTGTCTAACGCCTTTTGGGGACTCTTTTCCTTCTGTTTTGTCCTATTTCAAGTTGTTAGTTTTTGTTTTATATTATTATTATTATTATTATTATTAGGATTTTCAAGACAGCATTTCTCTGTGTAGTTTTGGTGACTGTCCTGGATCTTGCTCAGTAGACCAGGCTGGCCTCGAACTCACAGAGATCTGCCTGGCTCTGCCTCCCAAGTGCTGAGATTAGAGCACTTATTTTATTATTATCCCTTAGAAGCCTGTTTGTTTTCTAATGAGAAAAGGTAGATCTGGATGGGAAGTGAAGTGGGGGTGGGGGGAGGGGGAGACTGGGAGTAGAGGAAGAGGAAACTATAATCAAGGTATAATATGTGAAAAAAATCTATTTTGAATAAAAGGAAAAATGATAAGAGTTATTTACGAGTTACTTTATTATTCTGGAGTATTTTTTATTTTTTTAAGGCTTGATGTAATCTAGAATTATTTTCCAAGTTATTCACTCTCATTCATGATAATCATTACTTTGTTCATCAAGCTTTGTTTGTAAAGAAATATTTACAGTATTTCTTTTATGTATATCCATATATATAATCCATATAATTTACACACACACACACACACACACACACACACACACACACACACACACA